>BGPR01013707.1:0-41033 GCA_013235015.1 Araneus ventricosus | reverse complement strand
ACTATTGTTCAGAATTAATCGAAAAATGTAGTTTGTACTTTTCACTACTGTTAGGTGGATGTTTATTTTGCTATTTTTAGGGCTTCAAGGTAAAGCAGATGCGTGACATCTGGGCGGCATTACAACCAGTGTTGCTGGAAACTCCAAACCAATTAGACCACTGTGATAAAGAAAGATAACAAGGACTTTCTCTAACATTTCGTGTTTTAATCAAACAGCGACTCATTTGTGTTTTTCTATACGAATGTTTTATTACAGTGAGGTCGGTGGAGTTACAATGACTCATAGAGGTGGACTAGATCAGTGTTTCCCAACCTTTTTTGTGCCATGCCCCACCCAAGTCTTTCTAAAATTCTTACGCCCCAAGTAACAATTACATAATTTTAATTTTGAAAAATTGTTCACTGAAGAAACTTAAATGATAGATTTTAGGAAGAAATCACTAAGAAATTGTTGAGAAACACAGCAAGTATATTTTCAAAACAGATAATGGAGGACCGAATTTCAAGTACAAAATAATTTTAATGAAAGACTTTTCTATATTATTTTAATTATTAGCAATTATTTAAATTTAGTGAGATCCTTGCGCTTGATGCTTACTGCGAAGAGATTTTAGGTTAGGCTCCAATTTAGTTAGCTTCAGTCTCAGGTCATCCCGTTGTGTCACATCCAGTCGATTCCTTTATTTAGCAACAAATATTTTATTGTACTAAATCCACATTCAGCTAAATACGAAGATCGAAATGGTAACAATAGTTTCTTGCACATTTGGATAAATCTAAGTATTTGATTTCTGTTTCCGCATAAAGCCATGCCATCGCTCCTTTTACATTAAATAAAGTTTTAACTGATTCATCATTTGCATTTCTGCGTGTTCTTCTTGATACTGCATTGCCCCCCTAAACATCAAATTGCCCCGTGTGGGTCGTGAGCCCACGTTGGGAAACTCTGGACTAGATGCTATTGAAGCAGCTTTGAAATTCACTTACCAGCAAAAGGAAGTGTCAAGTGCAGATGTGATATTTTCTATGAGATGTAGAAAACATCGATATCTGCAGGGAAACAACTTACTATCACAAAATTTTTGTAAAACAGAGGTGTCTTTTTGTTTTTATAGATTCATTTTAATGTTGTTTTATTTATTTTTTTACTAAGAAAGGCCCTGATGATTAGTTTATTGGTTAAATAACCTCTCTTTTGGACTGAAATATGGTACAACGTATTTTACATAAGAAGCGCTCTGCCTTTCCCTATTATCCGACGTTTTCCCTTACCCGGCAGCATATTTACAAACCCTACCCTGATAGAACTGAGGCAGGAAGTCAGTCAATATCATAGGCTACGAGGAGCAGTGGCGTCGTTTTCAGCTCTAGCACGTAGCGTACGGCAATCATAACAAAACAAACTTTTCTTCTCCGTTTACCCACAGTTGAGCACAGGAAACGTTCTCCCGTGGGTTGAAATATTTTTAAAAATGAAATTATTTTTTAAAATATCATAAAAAATAAAACATCCCACACTGTAAGAAATTATACTAATGAAAAGTACACGCACGAGAGCAAAGTACTACGTCATCGGCTCTCGGCGAAGCGAGCCAATCATATTGTCCGATTTCCTGCCTCAGTTCTATCAGGGTAGGGTTTGTAAATATGCTACCCGGCATTGGCAATCCCCGCTTATGTCGGGTAACCGACTATTTTTTAATTATATTAACCCTTTCTAAGGATGTGGGAGGTATACTTACCACAAATTCATCAAATTTTAAGGCTGGCGTAAGTTTTCGCAAAATGTTTCGATGAAGCACAAACCTAGATGTTCCGATTTCTGTTCTCGGACCATAACGAAATGTCTTGACTTGCTAATTAATTGATAATCAATAAAATTAATTAACAAAAAATAATGCCATCCAATAAGCTAAATGAATTTATTTTCTTAAATTAATCTTAGTCCCAAAGTTATTTTATTATATCACTGCTGAAAAAAATGGTCATCTAAAGGGTTAAAAGGTTATTTATCTCCGCAATTTTGTATGAAGAAAAATTTATTAGTATCAAAAATGTGGAGGCCAAAACCATGTCGTAAAAGCGTGAGACGCTAATAATAAATAGGGGAAGGTGGTGTACCTAGGTCCTATTTTTACTTTTTAATTGGATAATTACTAAAAGGCAGGTAACAAAACAATTTTTCTTTCATATTTTAGGCCTTTATACACAACATATATTTTTTGTAGATTTTTTTAAAAAGTATTTCAGTGTATTATTTACAATTTTAAAAAAAGTGCAAATAGGACCAAGGTACACCATGGGTAGTGTACCTTGGACCAGCTATTTCTAGATTTAAAAAATCTAACCGAATAGTTTGAACATAAACATTTATTGGTATTTTAGCTACAGAAAAATGTTAATGAGCACTTTTACTTCATGAGGTCTTAGATTAGACCGAATATAAAATTATTACAGCAACAGTTTCATTCATATGAGTAAGCTTAACCAACATTGTAATTAGACAAGTCAATTCCAAATGTTAATTTCTGAAGCTGACTTTCAGATCCTCCAGTCAACACGGGATGTGGTAACTTCCACATTACATCACATTTTCCCACAACATAAGTGGTAGACCATGTAGTGGCCATGCACCAAGGTACACCACTTGGGCATGGTCCAAGGTACACCACTTGGCCATTTCATGGAAAATGGCTGACTACTAAATTGAGGTTAGGCTTAACATAATTTCTAACACGTGTTATTATAGCTAAAACTGTGCTTTATAAGTTAGGCATTTTACTATAAACTAATTTATGTATGTTTAGGAACTATTAACACAAAATTCAACAAGAAAAAAATTACTTTTGATGGGTCAGTTTCCTTTTTCAGGATTCGTTAATTCAAATGAGCACCTTGACAAATAAGTTCAGGTTCACTGGGACCTCTGGTGGCAAGTGTACAAAATACATATAGCATTTTCTATACATCTACACAGATGGCGCTAAAATCGGCACAGGTTCAAGGTACACTTATGTCCAAAGTACACCACCTTCCCCTAATCATCCAATTCAGAAAATTAAACTTTTTTTTATAAACAACTTTATATTAGCGTACTATGAAGTAGAAAATGATATTTAAATCAAAAATGTAGAGGCTAAAACCATATCGTAAAAGCGTGAGACGCCAATATAAATAATCTAAGCAAGCTGGAAGTTTAATCACATTTATACTATGTTTCCAATTTTAATGATCGTTTAGGTATTTTCTTTCTTATGATATAGTATTGTTTTCAGCGTCTCAACGTTTACTAGTTGGTTGTTGTCTCCAGAATTTTGATAAAAAATTATTTTTTAATTTTTAGTGCATTAATAAAAACGTATTTTTTAAAAACTTTATTTTTTATTATTTCCTACTTTTTCACTCTGTAATGTATTTCACTATTCATAATTATAAATATTATGGAATCTGGTAATCGAGTTTTCCCTCAAATCCATAACCAGTTAACATCTCCCATATGGAATCAAAATTTAATTAAAAGTAATCAATAAATTGATAATTCATTTCTGAAAATATTAAAACATTGAATGGTTATTGGAAACAACTACAAAATTTAAAAATTCAGGTGCTCCAAACAGGAAAAGCATGAAAAATTGATTACAAAATTTCATAGTTAGATTCATGAAACAAGTGAAGTTAAATAAAAGTGTTTAAAAACAAATCATCAAACCAAAACCCCCCCCCCCCCCAAGAATTGATAGCCTTAATGTCGTTAAATATAGGAACAATATTTCACAAAAGTCCACATAGATATAAAGCATAAAATACTTCAAAAGTTTAATTATATAAAGTCCCGTTTTGAACCAACATGAGGGCTATTTCGGGAGGGACATCGGATTTTGTACTTCTGTCAGATGACGAGGACGACACCTGAGCTGGTACTCCCTCTCCAAACTTCCGCACTACACCAGAGGGAGTCTACGACGTCAGATTTAGTGAACACCAGGCCCGCATACACGATGGATATTTGATGGAATCAGGTTTCGAACCTGAATTCTCCGGTCCCGAAACCCAGACTTTACCACCAGGCACCCGAGGCCAGATAAAATATTTAAAAAGAAAGAGAATACACATATATGTAATAACTTAAGATTTTCCTAATTTTAAAAACGCTCCTTAACTTTTAATTAATAAAATTATTTCTACTTAAGCTCTAGTATAAAAATGACTGCCACTGTAACTGGAAGAAGTCCGGATTCAACCGGCTTCGAGCGTAAGGGAATTTCCTCTTTTCTCCGTATAAAAACCCGCCGCGATGTTGTAACAGACCTTTTTCACCATGTAATTCCTTTCCGTTAAAACGCTGCCGTTGCGCGTAAGTTTCATTCATGGCCATGGAGTGAAATTTACTTTTAAAGATATTATTATAGCTATTGAGTTCATATCATCTACATTATCATCTTTAAAATGGATAAACAGAAACTGAAATAAAGTATTGATTAGATCTAAAAAATCATAATTGGTGTTATTCCAAATCGGAAATAAATGGCATCCAGACAGATGAAACAGCAGCTTTCAATAATGCAGTCCTTCTGGTAATTTTAAAAATCCACCATTCAGTAAAATTTATGACTGAACGTTTGAAATTTGTCACTACAAGTTATCAACCACCAGCAATAAATAAATGGTTCACCAGTAATCATCATAAAAAAGACTACCTTCTTTTTCAAGATGTTTGCCTACCTACTGATGCTTTACCTACGAAACATCATTATATACATATATACATATGAATTAAGAGACAAGTTAAATAAAAATATGCAAACACTAGAAACTTTGTTTAATAATGCAAACATTTGAAAAAGAAGCCTTTTATAAGAAAAATAAAAAAAAATCTTTGTATTGTATATTACTTTACAAGGATGTCGAAATGTTCATGCAATGGCACCATTTTCAAAAGAAAAGATTGCAAATTCAGATGAAGACTACAAAAGGGATTTCAATAAGATACTTTGGGAACCAAATGAAGCGATGAAGAAATGACGCAGAAACGCGTTTCGACTTTGAAAAGCGGCTTAAAAGATACGCATCTTTGCAGTGATTAAGCCCATTGTTATGGCAGATAGATATCCGATGTAAGAAGTTACGGCCATTTTCACGCAATGATGCGCATCATGCAGCTTATATCTTTCTTACAAAACAGAAGTAATCTGAATCTTTCTGACGCCTTTCTTTTAAATCAGGGATAAAAATACAAGAATATCGCTAATTTTATAAAGATCATTAATCAAAAAATGAGGTTAATTAGTAGCGGAGACGAATATAATGAGAGCTATAATAGGGAGTAGTAGAATTAATAGAAAATAGCATATTAAAATGGCAACTTAAAAGTCATTATATTTGGAAATCTTCCTTAACCAAATGTGTGCAGTTATATTCAGGTGTACTTCTGGGTAGGAAGTGCAAAATTGGGAAAAAGGATTATTCTTGATTATTTTTAATTAACTTTGTTTCGTGTTTGTAACGATGGAATTTTGTAATCAATTTTTCACTCATTTCCAGATGTAAGTACTAGAGTTTTGAAATTTTGTACACGCGCGTGTTTTCGATAAAAATACACTATATCAGGACTTAATTATCAGTTAATCTATTAATTCAATTGAATTTTGATTCCTTTTGGGTGGCGCCACCTGCTAGAGAATTTCATAAAAAAATAATTTTAAGATTCCATAATATTTCTAATAACGAATTCTGAAATATGTTCAAGACTAAAAAGTAGAAAATAATTAAATTAAAAAAATTCTACTTTTTATTACACTAACAACCAGCGGGAGTGGTCTCCCCTAAACTTTCTCGTATACTCCTAACACATGTAGAGAAAACTAGAATAATAAAAGGCGTCAAATAAACTTCCGTCGCAAGTAAACCAAAGTTGGAACCACGCGTGGTTTGAAGGATCAAAACAAATTCAAATCCTCTGCTCATTCTTTTGCGCAACAGGACCTGACGAGACTCCCTAAATGTTTGCTTCCTTACAAAATCACTCTAGAATTTGTTTTTGGCAAACTGCCAAGTTTCGGAGCGTCCCTTCCTTGCACAGGCATTGCCACTAGTAGGCATGCGCAGGGAGTTAGGTTCAAAACTGAACAAGTATGCGATTATACAGACCGACAGACAGTCAACCATTTGACGGATTTGGCCCAAAATTTTATACTTACCTACATTCATGACGATAAAACTGTGTATAAAATTTTATCCATCTGGCTTTTCAAGTTTTTGAGTTATAGCGTTCGCATGACCCCGAACATACAGACAGACAGACTTCCCGTTGACGGATTTTGTCCAAAATTTGATAGAAACCTACACATTATGTTTAAAGACCACATACCAAATTTCATCCCCGTAGCTCTAATAGTTTTCGAGTTATCGTGTTCACAGACACACACACAGACACACATACAGACACACACACAGACAGACATAATTCCAAAATTGTGTTTTTCGGAATCAGGGAGGTCTAAAACGTGGAGATTCGTCAAAATCTGGAGTTCGAATTTTTTGACGATTACAATACTTTCTCTTTGTATACTTCGTATACGAGAAAGTAAAAAGGTGTTTTTAAAAACTGTTTTTATTAAGTGTATTTATCAAACTAGTTGATACTATTACTGGTTGAACCATTTATTTATTGCTGGTGGTTAATAACTTGTAGTGACAAATTTCAAACGTTCAGTCATGAATTTTACTGAATGGTGGATTTTTAAAATTACCAGATGGACTGCATTATTGCAAGCTGCTGTTTCATCTGCCTGGATGCCATTTGTTTCCGATTTGGAATAATACCAATTACTAGATTTTACAGAAACTTGTAGAGATTCATAGTGAAACTTGGGATGGGCTTTGTTCTATTTCTATGCTTTAATTAGTTTATTTTCCATTAATTGTTTAATCGTCTTCACAAACCAGCGGGAGTGGCTACCCAAAACTTTCTCGCATACGAATAACACGGGTAGGGAGAAAAAATACACCGCCCGCGGTATTCCCTAAGCTGGGGAAAACACTCGGTCCAGCGTTCGCAGCTCTTTTTTTTCCGTAGAATGGAGAAAAAAACCGAATTGGTAATTTCTACGTCTTTTTTAAACCGATTTAAGCGAAAATTGGAGACAAATCTACAATTAGGGTTTCAAGACTACATACGAGGTTTCATTTATCTAAGTAATTTTGTTAAGAAGTTATGGCGTTCAAAAGTATGCGATTATACAGACCGACAGACGGTCAACCCTTTGACGGATTTGGCCCAAAACTTTATACGGGCCTACATTTCAGATGAAAAAACTGTGTACCCAATTTTAGCCATCTACCTATTTAAGTGTTTGAGTTATAGAGTTCACATGAACGCGGACAGCCAAACGGATTTTGTCCAAAATTTGATAGAAACGTACAAATTATGTGTTACGATCACATACCAAATTTCATCCCACTAGCTCTAATAGTTTTCGAGTTATCGTGTTCACAGACACACATAATTCTAAAATTGTGTTTTTACTTTCTCGTATACGAAGTATACAAAGAGAAAGTATTGTAATCGTCAAAAAATTCGACCTCGAGATGTTGACGAATCTCCACGTTTTAGACCTCCCTGAGTCCGAAAAACACAATTTTGGAATTATGTCTGTCTGTCTGTGAACACGACAACTCGAAAACTATTAGAGCTACGGGGATGAAATTTGGTATGTGGTCATAATTTGTAGGTTTCTATCAAATTTTGGACAAAATCCGTCAGCGGGAAGTCTGTCTGTCTGTATGTCCGCGGTCATGCGAACGCTATAATTCAAAAACTTGAATAGCTAGATGGATAAAATTTCGTACACAGTTTTATCGTCATGAATGTAGGTCAGTGTAAAATTTGGGCCAAATCCGTCAAAAGGTTGACTGTCTGTCGGTCTGTATAAGCGCATCTCCAACGAGTTCGCTCTCCACACGCATGCGTATTGGACGCAATCTTCTGTGCACGATATTTATTGACTCCTGCTTGGCGCTTTTTTTCATCCGATTCTCCATACGCATGCGTACTTGGTAGCGATCTGTGCACGCTGAAGGATTGCCCTTGAGCGAAGAAAGAGTAGAAATCGGTATGCATTTAATCGGAACGCATCTCTTCGAATTTGATTTTTTACCTAAATATTTTCTGATAGTCATTGGATCCTGGGTTACAATAGGTTCGAATTTTTTTACCCACGTGGGGGGAGGGGAAACAGCACCTTTTTCGAGAAGTATACGAGAAAGTTTAGGGGAGACCAGTCCCGCTGGTTTAGACTCAGGGAGGTCTAAAACGTGGAGATTCGGCAAAGTCTCGAGTTCGAATTTTTTGACGATTACAAAACTTTCTGTTTGTATACTTCGTACACGAGAAAGTAAAAACGTATTATTAATTTGAAAAAAAAAATTATATTATTTCGTAGTTGGCTCTCACACTACAACTTTTGATTTTGTTTGACCCATTTCCTACCGGCGTAGCATTTTCGCAATAAGTGAGAGTCACTTATCATCTTGGTGCAGTACTTGCGTAACATTTTATGAAAAGTAAGTAAACAATCTAAAAGATTGCCGGTTTATTGAATAATTTCAGCTAATTAAAATAATTATTAATTTTCAAAAATTTCCATGCAGTAAAGACAACACAGATGAACAAAATTCGCTAAAAATTATTTTAAAGTAATTTTTTTTATGGAGCCGAACATATAATTTTAAAGCAAGCCTTCAAGAAAATGCCTTGAATCTTTGTTTTCCTAATCAATAAATTAATCACCCATGAAAATGGATTTAATTTGAGTCCAAAATGGAAATTTATGGTAATGAACCTTTCAGCAATCAGAGAGAACTGCGCGCCAGCCGTCTTATGCTTATATACTCAATTCGTGACGCTACCAATATACAGTCACACTTTCGATCCAGATATTTAATTTGCGACGACAAAAATGGGAAACAGTCTGTCTCGAATGAGGTTTCGAGGGCGCCCTGATAGAAAAACGAAAAAACGGTCACTTCCCAACGGCTTCAGGTCTAGCAGGTTAAAAAAGTCTTTTGGTCTGCATGGAAGAGAAGAAAGTGAAATGCGTTGAAAATGAAACGAGTTCGCTTCAAAAAGTGGGTTAGTTGTTGATCACGACGGCCAATTGTCTTTTTTAACCCTACTTGTTGGTTTGTTTATGCTCGTGACCATGTTTTTTCACTTCTGCCAAATTAAACAGTGTTCCAGAGACAAATATACTCGGAATTGTTTGTTTACACATTTCTGAGACTCTTCCTTGTGGTTTTCGTCAACAAGCTGTTTCGATTACAAGGGTCCTTTAGCATTTTAGATTACTTATTAACGTCGTGGAATACTGAAAATAAACAGTTCTTACAGGTTCTTAATAGGGATGGGGAAAACCTACAGGTTTTTAACTGAAAACCGGTTTTTGTTTCGGTTATTTTTGACCAGGTTATAAACGGCGTTTTTTTTTTAAATACAATAACCGGGTAAAAAACCGGATCGGAAGATAGGCTCGATTTAAGGTTCGATTAGACTAATATTTACAAAGTAATGAACCTTTAAATTTCATCATCTTAGGCCAATCAACGATAAACGCTTCCTCGAGTCGTCTGTTGGTTGACGGATAACTGAAAAAGTCTTTATGAACAGATAAATATTGGCCAATGGATTGATTTCCTATAAAAACATATTAGTAAAAAATAATGTCTACAAACGACGGCTTTTTTAATAAAAAACTAGAAAACCGGTTACTTCAAAAACCGGTTATTTTGAGCAGTTATAACTGCCACGTTAAACCAGAGACGCAATAACCTGAATAACCTAAAACAGGTTATTTTCGCAATAACTGCCATCCCTAGTTCTTAATCGAAAGTTAGAAGAACCGGATTTCTGAAACCAGAATAGATCATTAAAAAGAAAACCAAAGCGAAAAAATCAGGGCATATTAGTCCATTTTGGCAAAGCTGCCTTGGTTAACAATGAGTCTGAAAGTAGTTTTTATGAAAAATTGTTTCTTAGATTTCAGCATAGCATGAATAATCGTGTAGCCTTCTTTGTCGAAAATAATATGTTTATTGGACGTCTTCCACAGCACAAACATGTAAAACAAACACATACACTTACATCACAAACGTTACATCACTCTTACATCGAATTCCATGTTCAATCATCATTATTCTTTTCTGTTGCTAGGCAACGTTAGCAAAAGACAAATATACCGTTGCCACACTATTTTTATAACCTTTAAAAAAGAATTATGCCAAATGATATTTTTAATTAATTTCTTTTTCAACCAAACGATATTTTTAAATTAATTTCTTTTATGACCAAACGATTTTTTTATCTAATTAATTTCTTTTCTTTAATTATTTTAATAATTCTACAAATATATATTTTTTATTTATTACGAATATTACACTGCTCACGAAAATGCATAATTAGCCCATTTGCATCCACAAGCGGAACAATCCGCACGCGACGAATGTCAATTATCATCAGCTATTATCATACGCTCGTAACAACTTTCTCTTATCATAATTGACAATCATCGTGTGCGGAGTATTTCGTAAACAGATGCAAATAGGTTAAACATCATATAGTTTTCTCTACAAGTGGATTTCTTGCTTCAAAAATATATTTTTGCTACAATATGCTTTTAGAGCCAATATAATTGATCGTTCATTTCCAAAATAAAGCTCCACCAGTTTGACTTTTTGTACAAAGTAAACCCTCCAATTTCTAGTTTCTGAACCTCATTTAGAAAGGAAAAAGTCGACAAAAGTTATTCATCTTTAAAACCTGGACACTTATGGGCCACACAGTGCATCAAAGATCGTTACCTCAGCGTGGGCCCCATATTCGAATCAGGGAGGTGTACTGTGGGCCTCTGAATTTGCCTAAGGTCTAGTAAAGGCATGCATTTCGTAATTTGTCTCGCCCTAAAGTCATACTAATTTCTCGTGAAGGCACAAATACAAATGAACACAAACTGCTACAAACCGAATGGCATTAATAGAATTTAGAGAAATGTCTCTAGCAGAGTCATACAACGGAGGTTTTTTTTTAGTAGGTCAACAACCCTGCACCTAAAAAAAATTTCCACTTCCCCTCCAGAAAAAGCTCGTCACGGAATTACTTCATATTCGAAACACGAACAGATGAGAGCTTTTTTCTTCTTTAACTCTCCAGAAGTCGTGCGCACGCTGGAGATGCATGTATTGTGTATCGTATATAACATACTTTTATCGATCTTTTATAAATTTAAGTGCGATTTTTATTTATATAATCTTTGTTTAGTATGAAGCTAATAAATACAGATTACATAAATAAAAGTCGCATTTATTTTTGTGAAACAACAAGATATAAATACGTAATACGATGCAAATAAATACTAATAAAATTACCTCGTATATACGCGCGGCTGCTGGAGGGTTAAACTTCTTATTTTCACACTCCAATCAAACGATTTGCAAATATTAACCTTCCAGCGGGCGCGCGTTTGCAAGAGATACTTGAATTGTGCATCGTATTATATATTTATATCTTTATTTTATATATTTAAGTGCAATTTTAGTTATAAAATCTTTGTTTGCTATTAGGATAATAAATACAGATAGGCTAATAAATAAAAGTTGCATTTATTTTTGTAAAATAACACGATATATAAATGTAATACGATGCACGATATGTCGTAAAATTTGCGTAAACGCGCCCGCTGGAAGGTTAACCGTTCCAAGTAACTTTACCGAAATATTAACTTATCTTAATATAGTTTTGGTTACTTAATCCTACGCAACCATTAAAAACTGGAAAGCTGTACAACAGTACAGTTTCACAAAACATTTTTATAGATAAAATGTCATGATTAAATTCTTTAATAATTTTATTGAAAATCGTCTAATTACACGTTAAGTTATCGCCATTTTGACTTCAAGCATGTGCATGATCAGCACAAATGTTCAATGAAAACACTGCAAGTCTGAAACTCGGTAATTTCGCACAATTAAAATATGCAGAATTTTTTTAACGTTATTTAAGCCAAGTTACTGTATTAAGAACTACAACAATTCACAAATTCATTTTTAATAAGATGCAGTTGATTCTTTTACATCAAATACAATATTGCTGTGTTCTAGAGTTATGTGAGAATGGAGTTTTATTTATATTTTTCTAATAAAAATTTGGAGACAATTAATTTAACTTCATATTTGTAATTCAATCGCAGATATCAGATTCACTATGATATTTGAATATCAGCTATGAAATTTCACTATAATATTTTTCTGAATCAGTTAAGCTCAAAACTTGATTGTCTATATTATCAACATTTTATAGTAAGTACACGTTTCCTACATTTTCAGAGAGTTTATATGATTTAACATTAGAAGTGCTGTACTGCAACAATACTTCACCAAAATTAAAATGTGAAAAAATCATAGCTATGTTTAGATTTATTATGAGCAATGTAAACACAAATAAATCAAAAAGGAAGGCTTTTCTTTCATTAAAAAAGAAATAGTTTATCCTCTACCATGGCTTTTGATTCATATAAAAGTGGACTTGATGAGTGGCAGTCAGTTACATGGATGAATCGGCAGTCAGTTACAAATTACAGCACAGATCACGATTATTTTGTCGTTGTCACTCGTTTAACATTCTGCATTTGCCACGAGATATTAGTTACTTTCCAGGAATTCGAAATTCTTTTTGAACCGCCTCAATTTTTAAACACTCTTATATAACTTAATTTATTTTATGTTTGTCAAGATAGAATTTTGTAATCATTTTTTCAATAGCTTCCTCGTGTATAGAATTCTGAAATTTTGTACGTTTGTGTGTTCTTGATGAGAATACTGTATTTTAATATTTTCAGATTTTAATTATCACTCGACGGTTTATTTTAATTGAATTTTGATTCAATACGAGCAGCGGCACCTGACAACGAATTCGAAAAAAAACTTATTTCAAGATACCGACATATTTATAATAAAGAATTATAAATTAAAAAGTAGATAATGATTAAAATAAAAAACTCTACATTTTAGTACACTGATAAAAGTGTGTTTTTGAAACTGTTTTTATTGGCGTAATTTATGATTGTGCTAATGATGCGAATGTCTTCGGAGGTCATTATTGAATTTTCATCATGACTCATCAGCTTATTTTGTTTAGACGTAAAAAAAAGAAATTATTGCTATTGAATTTACTAGCATGCATGCGCTTATATTTTTCAGTTAAAAACAAACTAACATTATTCATGCTTCCAATGACAAGAAGAGATTTCATAGTAGCAATATAAATTATATATGTTTAAAGGAATATAGATAAAATGTTTTTGCAATGATGAGGATAAAATGATGCTTGGTGAATTCAATTATCTCTTTTTTCATAAATCTATAGTCTATCATTCAATTAAGATATATATCAATTAAAAAATCAGCATGGAATTTCCCCCGTAACTCCGAAATATTTTGTACAGCTGTTTATTACTCCAGAGTTATACAGATGCAATTTTTTAGTTCTACAAAAGGTTCTTGAAATACGGAAAATGCACATTCTTTATACAGTGAACTGAATTTTAAAAACATAGAATCAGAATTATTAATTTACGTGAGTTGAGAAACAACATATTTATTATAAAAGGATTCATTATTTTGCAACCGTTGTGTAAATTTTTTAAAAAACAACCAGGTAATATGTTTCTGTAATGTTTAGTTTAAGGTAAATAAAAATACTACAATATTTATGTAAACATTCTAAATAAACACATCACTGCTTTTATGTATACGAAGAATATAAAAAGAAAATTTTGTAATCAACAAAAAACGAGTTCGAGATTTTTTGCTGAATCTCACTGTAACATCATTGTATCAGTTTTAAACCTCACTGTATCAGAAAAAAAGTATTTTTTGAGTTATGTCTGTCTGTGACCACAACTCAAAGATGGAACCAACTAGATAAATGAAAGTTGGTATCTTTACACCACCATTGTTGATTTGTATCAACGTGTGGACGAAATCCTTCAAAGGAAAGCTTCTTTGTTGTCCATCCGCGTGCATGCGAAAACGATAACTCAAAAAGACAACGAGATACTGTTCAGAAACGGATTCCGAGACTACAGTTCAGCAACGGATTCCGAGACTACAGTTCAGCAACGGATTCCGAGACTATAGTTCAGCAACGGGTTCCGAGACTACCACTTTCGGACGATTTTACACCGGAAAAGGGTGTCAGATAACGAGTCATATGAGGGCATTTCCGGAGTTCTTTGTTAGACCACGCTCCGTAAAATGTAAACAGCACCCTTCCATTCTGCACTTTCCCCCTATTTTGATGAAAATAACTCCGCCCGGCGCATGCGCAAAAGCGCGGGGGGTTTCCGAATCCGTTGCTAAACAATAGATGGTAATTGTGTATATTCTATTATTGAAGTTTGTCATATGGCTTTATCATCAAAGCTACAGATCTCTATCAAATATTGGACCATATATGTCAGCAGATTGACTGTCTGTCGGTCTGTCTAATCGTGTGTATGTGAACGCAATAGCTCAAAAGCGCAATGAGCTTGATAAATGAAATTTGCTATGTGGTCTTGATGCCAAAACTGTAGATCCGTACCGGTTTGAGGACCCAATCGGCCACAGTAAGAAGTCTAAAATTCATCCTAATTTTTCTTCACTATAATCTAAACACGCAACAGTATATAAGGTACTCCAGGGGTGACACTCATACTGGTTTCTGAACACTGTAAACAGCGTGTTAACCTATTTACGCATTTTTGATTATCTTTAGTGGAAGAAACATGTAATAAAGATTTAAAATCTGACTGGAAGAAATTGTATCAAAGTAAAAAAATCAAAATATTTTAATATTTATTAATTATTAGTTGATATTCCAATTCGATATTTCATAATAAGCAATTTATTTTAGTATTATTATTATTATTATTATTATTATTATTATTATTATTAAAGCATTCTGGAAGGTGATATCTTCACAAAAGAAATTATTTGGCAAACTATATACGAATGACAGTTACCAGAAATGTACAAAACCAATTATGTTTACAGATTGAAGCATGTTTGATAACTCGTACTTAAAATAATTGTACCGTATGAACATCTATGAAACGAAACTTTGTGATTCTATCATGCCGCATATATCTAACACGTCATTTTGCAACAAAATGGAATATTACAAACTAAAAACAGATCTAAAGTAAGAATTTGGATACGGTTTTGCTAGGAAGAAATACCGCACAGCAGTGAAAGAAGTGACTAAGGGGTCTATTCTGGTACCCCCGGTTGGGTTGGGAGACGTCAATTTTCCCGGCCGTTAACAACGGAAAAAGTGACGTCTCCCAACCCAACCGGGGGTACCAGAATAGACCCCTAAAATGTTTTAACTCTAGTGTGACGTCCATTAGAGTGAAATAGATAGCTCAAACTGTTCACAAAATCAGTTCAATCAACGCACGTCTCAAAGTTTCTACTCTACTCTACTCAGTTCAACCAAAGAAAGAAATTCAAATTTTTTTCATTTTTAACGCCAATAGGTCGCCAACAAGATAAAAGCTTAGACATATGGAGTTTTCGGCCAGTCTTGTGTTGGTTGAATGCAACAACAAAAGTAAGTCTTATTTTTTATATAAATAATTTTGCAGACAGAATTTTCTTCGTACAGATGCATGAATTATCAAAGATTATAATGTATGTATATCATGTAAATAAAATCAATAAATAATTTCTTCAACCCTTTGCACTCCGAAAGATAAGATGCATAAATATACACGAATGAGTGTAAGGATTGATTTAGCGCTTTAGGAAACTGAAAAATAGTGTTATTAATTTGTTTTTAATTCCTAAAAATTAATCTACGTGTTTTTGTTATTATGTGGCTTTTATAATGAGCGCTATCGAAGAATGTGTAAAAGATGCATCATTCACGATGTCAAGTCTGACTCGACATACGAGTGCAACAGGCTAATTCTAAAGTTTTAAACGAGTTGTCTTTTGACTTCCGATAATGTGTAGTTAGAAAAATATTTTTCAAGAAAAACACTAAACATGATCTTTCATTTTTATTCTAGATGCTGATTCGAGTTTGTTGGCTTCTCTTGAGTGTCGGTAAGTTTTGAAATCGCTCTTGCTTTGTAAATAATCTGATACATTAACACGTGCTGGTGCACTAATTTGTTTCTATTGATGAGGTAGCTCAAATTCTTCCTTGACTAGAAATGGTTAATACAGTTTCAAAAAATTATACAGGTTTTAATTGATAAGTTGATCCTTGCACAGCAGTTAATTATTTTCAATAACTGTTAACAGCAGGCTTTGCTTCTTAAAAAAATCTAAACGATTGAAATGCGTATAAAATCAATGCAAAACTGTGACTCGCCAGTGACACACGCCGGTATCAACTTGTTAAATCTGTATTACTTTGGTAAAAACAAATGTTTCTTCTTGGAGAGAACTCGTAGAGTGTGTGGGGAGGACCTAGAAAGGAAACTAAAATGTAATACTGTTTAAAATTGCCCAAGAACTTGCGCTAAGCTACATTGTGCAGGGTAGCAAATGTCGTGAGTTCTAAAACTCGATAACCAAAATTTTTGGTTCTATTTTGATCTTCTAAATGCTAAGGTGTTTTCAAAACGGAATGTCTCGTATACCTTATCGAAATCCCAGTCTATTCTTAAACATTTAATTCTCCAACAATTCTTTCTATCGTGAACATATCTGGCTTCTGCGCACAACCTCAATTGCTACTCCTGTGTGTAAAAGTGCAATTCTAAACTGTATTTATGGTGTGTTTAAGTGGATTTTTCAGACTTATTTGTTACAAATGTATTAATAAACTGTCGTATCTTGGGTGTCTATCAAGGAACGTCGCAGTACATACTTTACAGTTCTGCACTTGTCTGTACTGTATTCATTCGGAAACTTGACGCTTAGTGTTGCCTGTTTTCTTGGAACAAAATCCAAATATCGCGAAACTTCACGAAATCTAGTGATTGCCCCTAATGAGGGAATGGCCGCGAAGTTCCTTTTGCGAGTTCTTACAGTCGAAAGGGAAAGAAACTAGCTCAGTAGGATAAATTTTGACTCGAAAATAGCAATATTTCCCTACTTAATTTTTCAAAACGCTATTGGGGAAACTTCGCTTTGCTTGAACTACTGAATAAAGGATTTTGTTCTACAACTTTGTTGGATAATTCTGATCGGCTGCATTGTTTTTACGAAATTCTTCTAACTCTACACTTAAATCTGCAGCACTCCTATTGAATATTCCGGAGTGACTAAGGAATTTTTAGGGGGGGGGGGGGCGACAACGAGAAACGCGCCAAACATGTTTCAAGGATGAGATTTTTAATGCGCCACTGCTTAAAGGCGACTATTACTATAACACTCTAAAGTACTAATTTAAATGCAGCTAAAATGATTCTACTTGCCATAAAATGTTTCTCTTTATTATAACTATATATCGCCTCGATATAGAAATATTTTTAAAGCTTAAGTTTCGTATACGTTGTCCTGCAACAAATAAAGCCAACCGACCTTGCTTTATACAATCTAAGCGCAAGTTAATTGGCCTATTTTGTTCAATTATTGAAACGGCAACCAGTAGATGGCGTTGGAGTCGGACTTTATCATGAGGTCAATAAAGCCAGTTTACATAGTCAATATAGTTCCTAATGCAAATGAAATTGCTCGTTTACGGCCTTGATGTAAAGTGTATTTGCAACTTCTCAATAATTTAAAGTTAAAATTTTTTTTTCCTGTTGTAGGTGTCTATGCATCATATGCAGACAGTAGTTCAGAGTCTACAACTGCAGATGACCTGTTCGGCCAATTTGATTTTGTCTTCCCTGAAAATTTCCTTTCAAAGTTTCCAGAAGAGTCTGAATTCTTCACAGTAAAGATCCTCGCGTATCTGTTCTTCAACATTTTTGCCAAGTATTTAGGCGAAAACGAGCCTATTGAGTTTTGGTCGAAATTCAGCCGCAACGATTTCAACAGAGTGGCCATCGATGCTGCATTTTACGAGTACCTCACTGAATTCGCAAACAGAAGAAAGAAGCATCTGATATTTAATCCCCTCGAAAGCTCTACAGGCAGCCCCGAGGATGTTGCAATCGATCGCATTGGCGACTATTTGGACAATCTAACTGAAGCTGAAGTGCCCGATGATCAGTCCGAGACTCGATCGCGAGAAAGTCGAGTTGTATATTACATGCGCCCCAATGACGAGGGCGGCGAGATTTCTGTACAGACTCCTTTCGGCATCCCAGGGACTGATTTCCCGACTTACTGTGACATCCCTAAAACTTCCTTCACCTGTGCAAACAAACTTGTTCCTGGAATCTATGCAGACATAGAAACGGGATGCCAGGTAACGTCATTTTTCCTCCTTTGCATGATACTGTGTGGCAAGACTTTCTCGAAGGAAAATAGAGGGTGTTCATTAATTATTGTCGGGGTTTCCGTACCTCATAACTTTCGAATAAAAAAATATTACGCACAAACCGATTACGTATTCGTAAATTACAACTCAAAGAATTTTACGTGGCAACAATGCGATCTTGGCGCATTTGCAGTCTGGGTAATTATAACGTCATAAATAAAAATGGCGACCGTGCAAGAAAAAGCAATGTGTGTATTGTGGTTTTTCAAAACTAAATTTGGTTTGGGGGTTTGTCAAGAACATTGTGTACAAGACCCCTGTGCCCTCCCTTGATGAACTGAAGCGCAGAATTGTTACTGCGATCCAAAATGTTACCCCACAAATGCTGGAGAACACTTGGAGGGAAATCGAATTTCGACTCGATGTGTTACGAGCCACGAAGGGCAGCCAAGTGCAAATTCATTAATCTTTTTAATATCATTAATAAAATTCTTTGAGTTGTAATTTACGAATACGTAATCGGTTTTTGCGTAATATTTTTTATTCGAAAGTTATGAGGTACGGAAACCCCGACAATAATTAATGAACACCCTGTATTTCTAGGCGGATGCTTCCCTCGAATTAAAGACGCGAACTTAAAACTGAAATGTTGTGTTTAAATGTCTAATTCGAACTTAGTCCGCTAACCCGAACATCCTTTCAATACTTGTTTATTTAGCATGTACTCGAGCGATCATAATGACCCAACGAGCGTATGGGCCTTGTGCCATTAAACCTGAAACAACCATAACGACCCATGTTGGGTTAAGGATGATCTTAACGCATTAAGGACCAGATATTTTCCCGACTTCCCCAGGGTGTCCTTTTGTAGTCAATTATGAATTGTCTCAAACGTTCTATGCTTATTTTAAACTTTCAGTATTTGAATATAGAAACGCGAGGAACTTCAAAATAAAAATACCGATTCTTTGAAATGTCAATGGGATAAACTATAAACAAGCGAAAGAAATAGTTTAACACGTACATTGATTACTGTTGTTAACTCCTAATGGACGAAGTGGTTGCTATAGATCACAGCAGATGGCATTTTAGGATGTGCAGAAAACACGAGTTGTCTCGTGATCCGGCCGCTAAGTGAATATAACGTATTGCGTTAAAAATACGAAAGGGTAAATGCCAGGTATTTAAAACGAGATTAATGTTTTTTGAAGACTGTTTTCTTTGACGTATCTAATTCGTGAAACCAATTGGAATTTTTTGTGTTCGAAGCTGTCATTGAGATCTTGATTTTTAAGTCTCAATAGCCCTCGTGTTGCTTCAAAACGGGATAATATAACTAAACTTAATTTTGATAATTAATAACTAAATGCGACTTGTATTTTTTCAAAACGGAACTGTAGTGTTTTCAGTGTATTAAATTTTGAATATTTTGTGTAAACTCGTGTGAAGGTTCTCGGATGTAAACCTCTTTATCTTGCTTGAATAACAATCTTCCTATCGATAAAACATTGAAGCATATCTTGCATTTTTAACTACAACGCATAGACCTAGCTAATCTGATAGAAAGCCCGAGTTTTTTTCGAAATGATTTTAAACCGTTATTTTTCAAGTATCTGTTAAAATCTTTCGCATGTTGACTCTTTATTAACAAGTGCAACACAGTCGAATTTGAGAATGAGCTTTGATAGCGGTTACTTTTATATCGATATACGACAAAAATGGGGAAATATCTGACTGGGCAGCAATGCAACTGGAAGAAATTGAATCCATCTTGGAAAGATTCTTCACTTCAAACTGGCGGATCTGTGGAATAAAGTGTAAAGGCAAGTTATAGAATTGGTTCTGAAGTTTCAATTTTCTAAACATTCGTTCTCCCGTACATCACATCTGCATAGAATTATTCTATATCTAAACTAACGAGTAAGCATCAAGTCATTCATAAACATTAAATGCAGTTTGTACCGAATGATTATCTATGAATATCTCAAATGTTCAATGATATCTTGATTGCATCAAAACGTCGTGTTTAACTTGATAGCAGAGAAAGCAAATCGGCTAAGGCAAGACCCTTGATATCTCTCAGAGAGGCATGTTGCCTTCATGCGTTTCTTCAAAGAGTTGATTTATAAAAATGTAAAATGGGATGATGGGAGGGACGTGCAAAATTTTCGTAATGAAGCTGAAAGCTCTACATGTAGCCGACATGGAGCTTAAACTGAAGTTTTCCACTTCTTAAGCTATGCTTGATGATCCAATTTTGAGGCTGAAATAACTAATTTCGAATAAACGGTGAATATTTGTTCCATTGTAGTACCTTGACGTAGCTATAGCATCACTCGGTATATTTTAAATGTGCAATATATTTAACCACGACTAGTTGGTATTCAATAAATTAACTCTTCTCTACTTCCCAGGTATTCCATACCTGCTGGCCTCATCATATGGACAGCTATCTGTGCCCTATTGGTACGACGTTCAACCAGGCTCTTCTAACGTGCGATTTCTGGCATGAATCCGACTGCTACTCTTCGCCACTTCTTTTTGACCATTCTCCATTTGCAAAAGGCAACACTCCAAGAGATACAGAACCCACTATCGCGCTGGATGATGAAACTCGAACCACTACAGAAAGCCCTTTTACACCCGAATTGGATATTCCAGAATATGACGGAAATTGCCAAAGCCTTATGAACGAACCGCTGCAACTGCACGTGAAGTTTCTTCCAGTAAAATGCGAAGTTACAGATTTGAAGCCGAGCACACCAGGGACGACCGGTGAATCCAGCGAATACGACGGGAAACATTTCCACCGACTAATGTCCGACTTTCTGTCCGGGGATTTTAAAGAGGTGTTTGCATTTATAATCAAGGCGGCTGAACTTGGAAGTAGGATGCAGGGAGCTGCACAGCGGCCAGAGTTAAAAAGGGAGTGGCCAACTCCAAAATTGGATTCTAAAGTTGTAAAAACAACCACTGAATCCCTATTAAAGAATGGCGATGTTGATACGACCAGTGAAGAACAAATTTACCCTTCGGCCACCGAGCTGCCTTCCGATAACCAGGAAACATTCCCACCACTGATGAATTCTAGTTTTGTAGAAAAGTCTGTATTTAAAGCAACTTCACAAAAGGTGAAGCACGGCCGTTCTGTGAGCAGAAGTACACTTCTGAAGCCAAGCAAACCGTCGGAAGATACCATAAAGCAGGTGTTTAAGACGATGATTACATCGCTGGAATTGGGTGGTAAAATACTGAATGACGGTCTTCTTCCCCTTGTGGAAAAAATTGTATTGGACAGTCGTAGAAAAAAGTCCAAGTCTTGATCAGCTGTTGTTGACATTAAAGATTTATCTGAATGTTTCTTCTGTTGTGTAGCGTTTTATTTAATGTGTACGAGTTCAAGCACGGTGTGCTTTACCAAATCTATAGGTTATGCACTTGTCGCCACTTTTAAATTCGGAAACTCTGCTTTCTCTGACTTGATAGAATAGTACACGCTATTTAGAGTACCTATTTCTTTGAAACGATGGCTCTTTACAATAAGGTTCGAGAATAACTAATCGGGTAAGTTAATTATAAGAAAATAAAATGTTTCTAAGTATTGTCCAGCAACGGATTCGGAAACCCTCCGCGCTATTGCGCATGCGCCGGGTGGAGTTATTTTCATCAAAATGAGGAGAAAGTGAAGAATGGAAGGGTTGATGTTTACATTTTACTGAGCGTGATCTAACAAGGATTCCGGAAATGCGCTCATATGACTCGCTGCCTGACGCCCCTTTTCCGGTGTAAAATCGTCCAAAACTGGTAGTCTCGGAATCCGTTGTTGAGCAGTACTTTCGTATACGTGGCATGAATTCTGGTGAACCATTCGTCTTTACTTGCAGTTTAACTCGTGAAATTGAAAAATGCGATAACCCTGAAGAAGTCTCGTAGTCGGGAAAACATTTAGTCTCATTTTTCAACTTTTAATGTGAAAAACGTAGTTTTCGACGGGTAAATGCTGATTTGGAAATCGTAATTCGATGACTTGAATTGAACCACTGATTGCAGAAACCACACGATAAATTATTTCTAAATTGCGTTTAGGCAGTCTTCACATTTCAAACTAGTATTTACATAAAGCGTAACGAAATGGCAAGTCTAAATTATAGGTGTACACAAGATAAAATTAATCATTGACTTGAAGAAAAAAATTAATCGGTTCTTTCAAATCTCCCAGCATTGGTATCGTCGATTCGTGTGGTTTCTGCAATCGACGATTCAATTGACTATTTGACAGAAGTGACCATATTCTCTAAATAGTAAAAATTTTTTTATAGAGAATGCTTCAAAAATTAAAAATAAAATCCCATTAACTTTATTCATGAGAGCCTACATGCCGGCACAATCCGGGGAAAATGGGGTGGGAAATTTCGAAGCCCTAGAAAATGGCTAAACACCGCAACAGTCCCCTTTAATCCAGGTCGCTTCACCTTCGATTCTAGATGGGCCCAAAACTGGTTTAAAGGAATTCAGGAATTGTTGCACAACACACTGGAGGATCTTAATCCATTGTAATTCGTTTGCGAGTTTATCTGAAATGGAGAAGCATTTACACGAATCTGCGCATCATTTAACCCCTTGCTATACGATTTTGTTTAGTCTCCTAATTGGATGACGCCACCCATTTAGGATAATTTTTATTATTTATTTCAGATGGCGAAGGATATTTAAGACATTTAAGCGTGTCCAAGTGATTTTTATATTTAAAACCAATTTTTCCGTTGATTTAATTACCGACTGAAATGGCAAATGTTCTGTAATTCGATGCATGTGCCGGACACCTTGTTGCAGGAGAGTTTTAACCCTTTAACCTATAAGTGATGAAATAAATCTTGCCGATCTTTGATTTGAAGTTTCGGATAACATGCATCTCATTTGTGTTTTTTTTCAGCAACAAGAAATATAAATGTGCTAGTTAGTCAGTATATTGTCACTCCCAGGCTTTTAAATATATTAAATTTCAATGGTTCGTATATCGCTTAACTGAAAAAGTCGGCTTAATTCAGGGTGCCGTCATTGTGAAGTGCGCGTGGCAAAATGAAGGTTATTTAGGAATTCCTTGGTCGCCGTGATATTTTTCAAAGTGTATTGCAGCAAGCCTATACGTCTTTATATTAATCGCAAAAAAAATGCATATTTTCTCGAATAGCATGGTTTTATCTAGACTTATTGCAATTATCATCGTCCCATGCCAGCTGATGCATTAATGCAAAAAAATATTATACATTTACATCACTGCATATAAAAAGTCGTTGTTCCGTTACTCGTTCCTTTTCTTGGCGGTCTTTTGAATTGCCTTTTTCTAACTTGAGTGATAATTTAAAACCGCACACCAATCGTCTTTGGTTAGGGAATTTTTACTATTAAGCAATCCCTAAAATCCCTAATGAAGAAAGCGAATGAGTGTGAGCCTGTGTCTTTTGGTGTTTTACAGAATAGGCATTTAAGTCTAGAACTGCTAAATTTATCACAAACATGCTTTGTAGGGTGGAACATGCGCACATGAGTGGGAGTTTCTCGAAAATTTAATTAAAAATTAAGCGAAACTGATAGAATTTAAATATTTGGTTGATTGTCGCAAGTAAAGTTTTTGTTCTAAATATTATTTGATTGATATTATTTCTGCATTTCAGATGAAATCCCAACTTCAATGTTCGCGTCTGTGACGTCTTGCGTTCACGGCCTTCAATAACTTTTTTTTTCGTAGCTTGAAATAAAATCGACAACAAGACACTGAATACAAATTTTATACTGGAATATAATTGCATATTTATCGGTTAAGTAAAACTATTACTAAAAATATCAAATTATTTTTGGAATTCAGTTGCATTAATCTGGCAGCAACATTCAATAGGGTCACTAGATTTAACTGATGAAAGTTGCGTCTCGAATTCTGGGTAGCATTTTCAACCCATTATCCCATGAGGAAAACTATTTACTTAAACATTGAAAGAAAAAAAATCAGTCGCGTTACTGAAGACTTCTTTTTTGCTTTCATAAAATCCACAGATTTGTAAAAATGTGTTTTTATCCCCCGAAAATTTCGCTGCAGAAAGTAAAATTGCATTGAATTCAAATTTCAAACTGCCTTTGATAAAGAATTCATGCGCCATTTATTAAAGATTCAAATTGTTTGAAGACCTTTTTACAATTTCTCTTTGGAATTTTGGACATTTTTTCGTAGTTTATTCATTCATAGTTTATTTACTCGGTCAATTTGGAAATGGCTATTTTTAATTATTTGTTTTCTTTTGAAATTTTCATTTGGAAATTTGAATTCACATGAAATTTTTGCTTTCAGAAAAGCGACCTCTTCTTCGAAGATGTGCTTATTTTTGAATTGATGGTAAAATAATAATAAACTTAAGTAAAAAAAAACCTCATGCCTTTATATTCTCATTCAGCGCTAGGAAATGTTTTCTTTGTTCTGGAATTTCCCCATCGTTAAAAGAATCCAGAAGCTCGACAAACACAAGATTAACATTAAACGTCATTTACCATCTTTGATTTTCGTCACAATTATGATTCATGCAATTTTACAGATTTTTTAAATTTTCTCCCCATATGCAAGGAGAAAATACTGTAATTGTCAAAACGACTTGGAGATTTTGACCAATCTCTACGTTTTAGACCTCCCTGAATAATAAAAAAAGATAACAATCATGACTGTACGGGAACACGATAAGCCAAAAAATGCAACAAGCTAGACGAATGTAATTTGGTATGTGGTCTTAAAACCAAAACTGTGTATTGCTATCAAATTTTGGACAAAATCCATCAACAGGAAGTCAGTGCGAAGAGGAGCATGATAAATGAAAAACGAAACATGCTAGATGGGTGATTTTTGATACATCATCTTTAACCAAAATCGCAGATCTGCATTTATTTTTGGGCTGAATGAGTCAACGGGTAGATTGCCTGTTTGCTCGTGTGAACTCAAAAACCCAACAAGCAAGATGAAACTTAGTATGTGGTTCTCAAACCCAAATTATAGACCTATACCAATTTCTGGACCTAATCGGTTAACAGGAACGAGTTCAAAATCTATATTCGATTCTTTACACTATATTAAGAAGCAAAACGCAAAAAGCGCGTACTTATTTGTGAGTATACGAGAAAGTCGAGAGAGACACTCCCTCTGGTTTAGTGTACTGTTGTTTGTCTGATTTTTTGCTGTTCCTTTTACTAGGGATGGCGGTTATTGCGAAAATAACCAGTTTTCGGTTATGCAGGTTTTTTCACCTGCGGTTTAACCTGGCGGCTACAAGCTCTCGAAATAACCGGTTTTCGGTTTTTTTTAATAAAAAAACAAACGGCGTTTGTAGACAAAATTTTTTATTAGTATTGTTTTTGCAGGAAATCAATCCATTGGGCAATATTTATCTGTTCACAAAGACTCTTTCAGTAATCCGCCAACCAAAGACGCCTCGAGGAAGCCGTTGTCGTTGATTGGTCTAAAACAGTGAGTGCGGCTCTGCCACGAATCGATTTCGACTACATACGATTATTATAATATCTGGTTTTATTTAATGTTAATAGCTAGTTTAAACAGACTCTTAGAAGCATGGTTCTTGGAAAGAATTTGGCTCTCAAGAGAAATCTTAATCGTTGTACCTTAAACCTTAATCTTTGGCTCTTTTGACTAATGAGTTTGCCGACCACTGGTCTAAGATGATGAAATTCAAAGCTTCATAACTTGGCAAATTTTAGACTAATCGAACTTAACATCGAGACTATCTTCCGATCCGGTTCCCCCCCTCAGTAATTGAATTAAAAAATAACCAGTTATAACCGGAACAAAAAAAAATAACCGAAACAAAAAACTGGTTTTCGATAAAAACCGGCAGGTTTTTCCCGTCCATACTTTTAACATTTACAACTGAGAATAACATTCATTCTGGGTCTGGTAAAAGTTGAAACCAAAAGCCCTCGTGTTGGTGGGGCATGGAATTTTGAAAAATGTAGTGCCAACTTAGGGGACGTCGCCGCCATTGTTTAAGATTAACAGTTTTTAAAAAATTGATTAATAGTGACGTCAATTCAAGTGACGTCACAATCACACGGCAAACGTAACTACGCACGCCATCTGACATACAGGGTGATTTTTAAAAAAACTGACAGTACTCGGAGTTTCTGTAGGTCTATCAGCTGAAATGCCACCACATTTAGTAGGGTGACTAATGACGACATGGGGAAAAAGATTCCGTGATAAAAATACAATTAGTTCCGAAAGTCGCCGATAGGGGGAAATGTGGCGCTGTTGTAGCCTGCACAACTGAGAATTCGACAAGTGAATAACGGAACAGAAATTTCAATACAAAACCGCTTTAATACAGCAAACAAACTGCCCCAAAGGGTTACAGAGATGAAATTACAATGCACCACAGCACTTTATTCAATAAAATTACTCCCTCTGCAAGGGTAAGTGATGACAGTTCAATATGATTCAATATAACCACTCTTCTCGTGGACCTCACATTGTATCCTGTACAAAACATTCTCCATGTCCAATTTCCACTGATCTACCCTCATGCGATTTTTTCCAGTGGGGTTATTTGAAGTCCAAGGTCTATCTTGGTGGGGTCCCGTCGTCGACGATCTTAAAATAATAACATATTACGAGCTGTACTGAGCATTCATGGTGACATATTACTTTCGGACGTCGAGATTATTGTGTACAGAACGCAATGTGTGATCCAGGAGAAGGGTATTCACATTGAAAGAGGTCCTGTGCCATGCTGTACTGCAATTTTATCTCATTAACCTTTTGGGGCTGTTCATATGTTGTATTAAAGCGGTTTTTCACTGAAATGTTTCTTTATAATTCATTTGTCTAATTCTCGGTTGTGTAGACTACAACAGCGCCGCATTTTCCCCTATGGGCGGCTTTCGTAACTAATTATTTTTATCACGGAATCTTTTTTTCCCATGTCGTCTTGAGTCCCCAAACCAAATTTGGTGGCATTTCTGCTGATAGAGCTACAGAAGACTCTGAGTACTGTCAGTTTAAAAAAAATCACCCTGTGTCACTAACTGCACTGTACTGTCTTATACTGTGTTGTGACGTCACAGCCGATTTTATCCTTCAAGAAACGCAATGGATTCTAAATTTAAACCGATTGTATCCTTCAAGAAACGAAATGGATTCTAAATTTAAGCCGATTGTATCCTTCAAGAAACGAAATGGATTCTACATTTAAGCCGATTGTATCCTTCACGAAACGAGATGGATTCTAAATTTAAGCCGATTGTATCCTTCAAAGAACGAAATGGATTCTAAATTTAAATTAGGACGGCACATATGAAGCACACCAGTATGAACTGACTTCATTAGAAACTGGTAGGATTCCTGTTATATTTGACAAAATAATGAAACTTGATTGAATGTTATTTTCAGTTACTTTAAAGTGTTGAAAGTATAGCAAAAGTGAAATTTGTTTAAACCTTAAGTTCAGGTATAGAATGGGCCGTACGGAGATTGTTTGTGGGTCACTTATAGTCGATGGCTCGCGAGTTTGAGATATTTGCGTTACAGGGAAGATAATATCCGCATAAATAGCTTGCAGGGAGTTTTTGGAAAGTGGACGTCTGCGAGTTGATTTGTTGTCTGTCGCGATCGATTTTTCGACACCATCTCCATGACAACTCTCTCGAATTGGATTCTTGAAAAGCAAGATGAGTGACATCAAGTATTTTCTGCTGATGAGTCGCAGTTTAATATCCAATACCAGAAACTTGATACCAAGAGACGTGGTAATGTTGGTTACAACAGCAAGAGTAGCTGTATACTCCAACACTGATACTTTTGCTCTATGCATGATGTGATAATTAATAATTAAAGTATAGTTTAGATAATTAAAGTATAGTTTTACGTTTAATTATTAGTACAGTTTTACGTTTAATTATCTAATGTGAATACAAAATAAGTGCTGCCAAGATATTTATGAATTACAATGAAGAATGTTGTTTTCCAAAAACAAAACGTTCATTGAAAATAAATAAAAGTAATAAAACCCTTTAAAAATAACAGATTCAATCAATCAGACTCATTCTACTATTTTTCCCAATCGTTTTTCATAGTGTAATTGCAATGATTTCGCCTTTCATGGTGGTTCGTTTTACTGTTAGATAAAGAATTTTTTTTATTAGGAATATAGTAATTATCGGGGAATCTTCACACTATAAAAAACTGTTAGAAATGAGTTAAAAAAATATTTGGGTCTCTGCGAACTTTTTTTGGACTCGAAATAAAAAGTCTAGAAAGTATAGAAAATAATATTTATGGCATATTAAATGGTACTAACACCGTTAAAATGATTACGTTTCGTTCCAAAACAGAGAACAATTGTTAACTTTGTTTCTTGCTAGAGAAGAAACGGTAAGTTTGCTTTCCAGAGCAATGATTACTTTTAGGATTGAATACATAGCTACTAGGGATGTAACGAATATTAGGCCGAATATATTCAAGATAATAATTTTTTTAAAAAAATTTGCTTTTAAATTCATATTTACCAAAGAATATTGCAGAATTGTATATCAGTTGCATAGTATACAGGAATATTTAATTAATTTACATTTAATTTATCATTGCAAAGCCTGAAATTATCATGCAAGAACAATATTTTTTCAGCATTTCCAGGAGCAAGTCAGTTTTGTTTGGTTTCGTACACGTACAATATCAACTAGGGAACTAAAGAATATTCAGCCTATTAGGTCCTTTACGGAATATTGGGTCTGGCCGAATGCTAAACAGATATTAGGCAGAATAAATTCAGGATAAATTGTTTTTTATAAATGTTGTTTTAAAACATCAGCGGTTTCGCTTTCAATAAAGCGGGAAACTAGTAGCTTCGCTTTTTCATTGAATGTTAGGAACCTAGTTTTTTTTTTTAAATTCCAAAAATTAGAATTTCTTCCGAGCAAATTTTTTAAACTTAAAAAAAACATCAGCGGCTTCTGTTTCAGCAAAGCGGGAAACTAGTAGCTACGCTTGTTCATTGAATGTTATGAATCAAAGTTTTTTTTTTCTTAAATTCCAAAATGAATTCTTACCTCAAAACATTCCTTCGTCAAAGTGAACATGAGCGAAGAACTTCGCCTTTTCATTGATAAGTGAAACACCCAGAAAAATGTTAATCTATTAAATTTTATTTATTGTCATTTTATTTGAAGCCATTTTTCATTACGTCGTCACACGAAACAAATGCATTATCCTATCTGCCAAAAATCAAAATTTAGAATTCTGAAATTTTATTCAAAATCGACCAATGAAAGCATACATAGCACATACCTGACCAATAAAATCGTAACGCTGAAGCGCGAAATAAAAACTTTACTTTAACCACCCCAATTAGTTTGGATTCCCGAGGTTCTACTGTATATGTAAAGTATTAGACCTTAAAAGGAATCCACAGTAGCTACAAAAATCGTACGTGGAATAAAATCAGAATGGTTAAGGTACGTTTTCTCAATCTGTCTAATGGGAATAATAATTCTTAATATAGTTTGTAAATTTGTCGCGGTTACTCACGCAAAATACTTCAGAATTAATTAACCCTCTGAAGCCCACAGTGCTTTGAAATCTAGTTCCTTTAAAACTCTGACCGGCCGAGGTCATAGATGAAAGCAGGTGAACATCTGGTTAGCATGTGGTCATTTGCGTCGTGGGAGATTCTTTTCTGGTTATGTTTCTAACATCCAAACCTTGTTGACTATATAGGGGTCGTTTACAAATTGTGATAACTAATAGGCATTATAGCAATAATTTTTAACAGTAAGTAATCAGAGAGCTTAAATTGAGCATCTGCCCTCGAACACTTGCTGGAGACATCAATAAAGAGTGACAGTGGGAGGGGAAACAACCATCGTTAAAAAGATAAGAATGCTCCCCACCGTTTACCGACCCTTTTGAAAAAGGGGTAGGAAATAACATTTACGCCGCATACGACATTTTGGCCGCTGGGTCGTTGTCTGGCAGTTTGCTTGACGGACCGTTTTGGCAGTCAGAGGGTTAAGAAGTCACCGACTAAGAGATTTTGATTTCAAGAAAAACAAAACTGTTCATTAAAAATCTTTCTTAAATGGAAATTTTATTAATTAAATAAATAAATAAGAAGGAGTTAACCAAGCAGTTGAAACTTTATAAATTAAAACAAATTATAGCAAGTGATTGTTTTTGGAAATCTGGGAAAATGATTTGATACTTTAACCTAAAACGATTAATTAAAATAAAAGTGAAGAAACATAAATAATATTTTCATACGAATTTTCAAAAATAAAATATCATTTATTAATTCCCGAAGAACCAATGTGATCAAAATTTCCAATGTGCCTACCTTTTTTTTACCTATAGCTTTTTAAAAAAATTAACTCCATCTGGAGTTATTTTATTCTAAAGTTGCAGACATACTATAAAGAACATACTTTTTTCTTTCTGAATTACGCATTTTTACTTCCTCGTATACGAAGTATATAAAGAGAAAGTATTGTATTCGTCAAAAAATTTGAACTCGAGATTTACCGGTCTATTCTGGTACCCCCGGTTGGGGGGGGGGGCGTCACTTTTCCCGTTGTTAACGTGCGGAAAATGTGCGGCCCCCCAACCCAACCGGAGGTACTAGAATGACTTACCCTTTGACGAATCTCCACGTTTTAGACCTCACCGAGTCCGAAAAACACAATTTTGGAATTATGTCTGTCTGCCTGTGAACACGATAACTCGAAAAGTATTAAAGCTACGGGGATGAAACTTGGTATGTGTCCTTCACATATAATTGGTACGTTTCAATCAAATTTTGGACAAAATCCGTCCACGAGAAGTCTGTCTGTATGTCCGTGTTAATGTCAACGTGATAACTCACGAACTTAAATAGCTAGGTGGATAAAATTTGGTACACATTTTCATCAACAGGAATGTAGTTTTTTTTAAAATCAAATTTTGGACCAAATCCGTTAAAGGGTTGACTGTCTGTCTGTCTCTATAATCGCATACTTTTGAACGCTATAACTTCTTTTAAAAAAATACTTTGATAAATGAAATTTGGTTTGAGGCCTTCTTACCTTAATTGTAGATTTTTGCCCAATTTTTGAGTCAATCGGTTAAAAAAAAGGCGTTCAAATCGCAAATTTCGTTTTCTTTATCTTACACCCAGCCCTATTGGTAATCACGCCGGCTTCAAATTCCCCTTCCGCGTTGGGCGACCTTCGGAAATCGTGGTATGACGTTTCGCTTATTTTTATTTTTTTTATCTCCACTGTGTTAGGGGTTCCTGTTCGTTTCACTGCCTTTTAGCTTATTTTTTTTCTCTATATGTGTTAGGAGTATACGAGAAAGTTTAGGGGAGACCACTCCCGCTGGTTTGAAAAGCAGGAAACAGATTAATAAAACTCCCATCAGCCCTCAAAGACCCGAAGACAAGAAGTCTCACACATCATCATGCCTGCGCACTGTATGAAAAGCCAATTCATCAGTTTTTATCAAGCAATTTCAAAACATTTTAACCTTTCATTTAGGGATATCTTACACTAACACTTTTATTTTTTGTAATCGAAGAGTAATAATTCATCGGAGAGTGCTTTGGAGTGAAACGTGACTAGAATGAAATAATTCATCGTAAGAAGGTCGAAGCAATATCTTTCAAGTATGCTGATTCCAATAACGAATTCTGATCACATCCGTAGAAGCGTGACAAATATCTTTCCCTCAGGGGAGTTCTACTGCAACCCTTCTAAAAATAGCTCTCTCTGTGACGAGGGTTATTCATTTGCATAAGTAAAGTGGAATTTTTAGAAACATTTTAGATATCCATTGATAACAAATCAATTATTGATTACATATTGAGTAAATTGACTGTAGTAAGGCTTTGCAGAGCCAAGAGCTCTAGAATTCTGAAAGCATGATTCTGGCGTGCCTCTCCATTGACCATTTCGTTACAAATCTATAATACAAAGCAGAAAATACACGTGTCTGTCGGTCACAGGAACTCCTCCTAAACGGTGAACCGTAGCGACATGAAATTTGCACACAGCATTCTAGAGCACATTTATAGGTCAACGGTGCTATTTTCAACTTCCAGAGTTAATTAGTTCTTAAGATATTTAATTAAATAACGAAAATTAGCCGCTGTTAAGCCTAATTCTTAGATATTTTTTGCCGAAAACTTCTGAAATATTTATTAGGCAGCAATTATTTTTAGGCCATCTTAAAGAACAGAAAAGTATCTTTTAATGATATTAATTTCATTGCGATAGTGTTTCCACTGATTGTTATTAACGTTTAAAAATTTATTTTCAAGGCAATTTATATCAATACTTTTTATTCTTATAGAAATAAATTCAAGCCAATTTACTGTTTCGCGCGAGGGCTTTTGCTAGTGTTAAAATTAATACAAGAAAATATTGTTTTCCTTGAGCATAAACAAAAATGTAGACTTTTCACTTCTGATTTCCGGTTGTCGTAGCATTTACATCTTTTAATACGATTACACAGTGATCCAATGACGTTAGTGAATTATTCTCTCGATGTTTTGTTTAATTTCCACAAATTTTTAAATGACCCTAATGAATGTGTGCTAAGTCTTCAAGGTTACTTAATACGGTTCCTATTGTAAGAAGAGGACAAAGGGAGGGGAAAACGATTTTCTAACGGTCTATCTGTTGCAAGAACTCCTCCTAAACGGTAAATAGTCTTGACATGAAATTTGCGCATGCCATTCTGGGATCCATTCCTAGATTAATTCTACATTTTCAAACTTTCAAAAAAATACTTCCTAAGATATTTAATTAAATAACAAAAATTAAGCCAATTTTCGCCGTTTTACCTCAGATTTTCGCCAATAATTTCAAAAAATATTTTGCACGTAGATTATTTACATACCATCTAAAAGAGCAGAAAATTATCTTTTTAATGACTTCAATTTAAATGTTATGCGTTGTTTTCCTTAAATTAATAAACATTTCAAATTTATTTCATACACAATTTGTAACAAGGCTATCTGTCATTGTAATTAAATTCAAACCATTGATCGTTTTATCAAATCCTTCATTCCCGCATTTTTACCACTTCGAAGGTTATGATAAAAAATATTGTATTCTTTGAATATTAACAGAAAGAAAAATTTTTATTTTCGCTTTTATTTCGTAGCGTATACATCTTTCAATATGTTTGCACCGCAATACAATGATGCTAATTATTCTCTTAACGCGATGTTTCATTTAATTTTTCAAATTTTTAAATGATTATAATGAGTGTAAAGTCCTTCAAGATTATTGACCCTGCTTCCTACCGGAGGGAGAGGACTTAAGGAAAAAAAGAACTAACACTATGCGGTTTTTTCCGGTCAGTGACAAAAACACCAAAGAAAAGAGAATTGTAGTCGGGATAATGGCAATAAAATCCAAGATATGAAAGACTTTTTGTTGTTTTCGTAGCATTGATGGGGAAGGGAAAATGGAGTACGAAGGACTACGAGATTCTTGCCAAGTGGTTCAAACTAAGGAGAAAATAAAAAAAGAAAAAGGGTGTGTCACCGCTGGTTCAAAGGGTCAGTGGATTAACGAAAATCAACGAAAGACGCTTTCGCGAAAAATTCTTATTAAGTTGAGAGTGTTATGAGTACTTGGACTTGAAAATATTTTTATTCCTAGCAACGCCGGGTATATCAGCTAGTGGTATATTTTCGCGAAAAGAATGGTGAAAAGTATTTTCAGAATTTTCAACTTTTGCAGTTCTTTTATTCAATCAGTTTTTGTAAGGATTTTTTTTCTTCCAAATAATAAGCCAAATTTAGAGCAGCACGAACTCAAGTTCTATACCATTTCCATGAGAGCCCGAAAACAAAAGAAAGAGATCAAATGCTGCATTCAGGCGAATGTCAACGATTTGTAGTGTCCTTTATGTCCACTAGTTACTTTCTCGTATACGAAGTATACAAAGAGAAAGTATTGTAATCGTCAAAAAATTCGAACTCGAGATTTTGACGAGTCTCCACGTTTTAGACCTCCCTGATTCCGAAAAACACAATTTTGGAATTATGTCTGTCTGTGTGTGTGTCTGTGTGTGTGTCTGTATGTGTGTCTGTGTGTGTGTCTGTGAACACGATAACTCCAAAACTATTAGAGCTACGGGGATGAAATTTGGTATGTGGTCTTTAAACATAATTTGTAGGTTTCTATCAAATTTTGGACAAAATCTGTCAACGGGAAGTCTGTCTGTCTGTATGTTCGGGGTCATGCGAACGCTATAACTCAAAAACTTGAAAAGCCAGATGGATAAAATTTTATACACAGTTTTATCGTCATGAATGTAGGTCCGTATAAAATTTTGGGCCAAATCCGTCAAAGGGTCGACTGTCTGTCCGTCTGTATAATCGCATACTTGTTCAGTTTTGAAACTAACTCCCTGCGCATGCCTACTAGTGGCAATGCCTGTGCAAGGAAGGGACGCTCCGAAACTTGGCAGTTTGCCAAAAACAAATTCTGGCGTGATTTTGTAAGGAAGCAAACATTTAGGGAGTCTCGCCAGGTCCTGTTGCGCAGAAGAATGCGCAGGGGATTTGTATTTGTTTTGATCCTTCAAACCACGCGTGGTTCCAACTTTGGTTTACTTGCGACGGAAGTTTATTTGACGTCTTTTATTATTCTAGTTTTCTCTACATGTGTTAGGAGTATACGAGAAAGTTTAGGGGAGACCACTCCCGCTGGTTTTTCTTCCAACGGTACTCTGAAAACGGACACGTTAATTATAATCACATGGTTAGTTCAAAGTGAAGGTATATGCCATGTTAAAAATTCCAAGACCTTCAGAAATTTTGATTAGGCATACTATGCATGATCTCATTCATTGGCGAATCCAGGGGGGGGGGGGGGGGCCCCCCCCCCCCAACAAAGCAAAAAATATTGTTTTTAATTAAAATAACTACAACTGTTTGTTCTTATCTTCCCTTTTTTTAAAAATAATAAAAACCGGACAACATTGCTTTCTGGCTTGAAAGGCTCGAAAATTTTCCGACTTTTCTAGTCATTCCACTTGCACTTGTAGCATTGACGCGATGGAAGACATTTTTTGGCTAGTAACTTCGTCGCACTTTTTCTTAAATTATCGAAAGTATTGTAGTGCTTTTTATGATTCTTTCTGTTAGGTGAGTAAAGACTGTAAAGTTAAAGTGTTTTGGTTTACATAAGCCATGAGGTTTGAGATTCGTCAAGACGATACAAAGCTTTTATGACCTCAAACACCACTCCCAGACCCAAATCCTGGATTCGCCACTTACCCATTTCTTGAATAAATTTGCATGTAAGAAATATGAACACTGCACAAATATTTTCCTGCAAGTTTTGATTAGGCATATCATGTATATTCCCATTTTTGCATAAATTGTATGCCAGAAATATGAACACTGTATAGATTTTTATTGCTTTTCCATGAAATTTTTGAAATTGCATGTACGAAATATGAACACTGCATAAATATTTTTCTGCAAGTTTTGATTAGGCATACCATGTATATTCCCATTTTTGAATAAATTGTATGCAAGAAATATGAACACTGTATAGATTTTTATTGCTCTTTCATGAAATTTTTTATTAGGCATGCTCTGTATCTTCCCATTCTTGTATAAATCGCATGCAAGAAATATGAACACTGCGTAAATGTTTTCTTGCAATTTTTGACTAGGCATACATACTATGTATCTTTCCATTCTACCATAAATTGTATGCAAAAAAATATGAACAGTGCATAAAGTTTTCTGCACTTTATTATATTTTATCATATGATCCTTTGGTTTTCCGATTAAAAAAATCACCATTACAAAAATGCAATCATTCATTGCGACTTTTCAGAACTGATGCATTACCTAACACCCGAACAAAAATGTTGTCATCATTCATTGTGACATTTTTGAATTGACGTTACATTTTTTCATCAATCCTACTTTTTGACTTTTTTGGCATCCGATGAAATGTTCTTACTCATAAATAATAAAGCCGTCAAAAATGTTGAAAAGTTTTAATGGGATGACGACATGACTTCCAACATTTGATTTTAGTAAGAGTAACAAGAGGATACCTGTTGCTGCGAAGGGGCAAATTGTTTGGCTCAAACTGGTGCAGTTAGGAAACGTGCCAGAAAATGTTTTCCAAATGGGTGACGTTTTCTGGCACGTTTTCGTGTTTGCAGTGGTTTCAATGCTTGCATGTGCTTAGTATCAAGAAATTTTATTCAAATTTGCTAATGGTTTCATACCACACGATTCATCCATGATATTTATTATGGAAGTGTGTTTTCAAAAATAAACATATACGCGCGTGGAGGACTGTTTTGCCAAAAATATATCGAAGTGCAACAAGGGAAAAGTGCTCCTGAGAGATCTAAAGTTCCGTAATTTTCATAGGTAATTAATTCCATAGATAATTGTTCATAACTGAATGTTGTTCAATGCTCTGGTGTGCAATGGAATTCACGGGGTTGTAGAAAATGGTGCTCGATTAATATTAACAATTAAAGAAAGCAAAAAATTAGCTTGCTGCTGAATAAATCAAATTCATATGCTTTTCATTTTTGGATTTCCATTACCTGGCGCATCTGCTAGTAGCACCAATATTCGTTAAATAATTTACAGGGTCTCTTCGACTTACGACTCATTCAGCATGACTGGTTTAAGTCAAATATATATATATTTTTTAACAGAAACTTAACTTCCTCCCTAAAAGTAAACTACACTGAGTAATTATTTTTCACACTGAGTAATTATTCTTTTAATTGTTCAGAAATTTGGTGAAATTAGATAGTGAAGCAAATATTAAACGATTAGTTTTAAAAATAAACTTTTTGCCTCGACAAAAAAACTGCTTGAAAATACGTGCGTGTGCATGACATTTATGTAGAATCAGTGACGAATCCATGATTTTGGTCTGGAGGGCTGAGGTATAAAAAGTTTTGTGTCTTTGTGACGAATGTCAAATCTTATGGCTTATGTAAACCAAAACACTTTAACTTTACAGTCTGTACTCACCTAACAGAAAGAATCTAAAAAACACTACAATACTTTCGATAATTTAAGAAAAAACACAATGAAATAACTAGCAAAAACATATTTTTGACCTTGTCAACGCTGCAAATAACTACAGAGAATGACTACAAAAGTGGGAAAATTTTCGAGCCTGTCAAAAGCCAGGAAGAAATGTTTTCACTTTTCTTAAAGGGAGATTAAGAAAAACAGCTGTAGTGGTTTGAAATAAAATAAAGAAATCTGGTCTAGCTCCGGGAGGGGGGGACTGCAGCCCGATAGCCTCTCCCCTGGATTCGCCACTGTGTGGAATGGAAGCCTAGCTCCCATGTGAGATGAAATATGCAGTTTCATAGACAGATGAGAACACAGATGTGCTATTTTAAACATTTAATACTAGGACAGGACGAACACTTGGACGGCACAGCATTCAAGAAAAAGATAATTAGGAGGGTGGGTGCTTCCCTTTACATCACATCAAAATAAAGGCGGCAGTTCTGAACGAATGCTCGATCAGTCGCAGTCGAACCAAGTCTGTTCGAAGCAAGAGCAAGATCAGTCATGTGACGTGACGTCAGCCGGTAGAGCGTTCAGTTCAGAAAGTGGACGGAGCGCCTTGTGGCGGTGCGTGGGCATGGATCCCACATATATTTTCTGACATTTGAAATTGTACGTTTTTACTTCATGTCAACTTTCAAGATCTTTGAAAATGGGGTTGCAGTCACCCTTGCATTATATAATAAGAAACATTCTGCTTTCGAATTTGGTAGAATGTAACAGATACTCTCTCACATATCGCATGTTCTCTCTAAACTACCAAATCAACTCTAAACTAAGTAGGCAACTTAACATAAATATTTATTTAGTTTAAAAAAATGCTTCAAATGTCGAAGATATATAATTTTTCAAAGTTACAGAAATCCTTTCATTAGAAAAGACTGTTTCAACTATGAGAAACGAGTTTTATGTTTCCATAATGCTTATATAATATTATATCATAAGCAAAACTGTTTTAAAATAGAAACGTGAGCATAGTTTTGTCTATCAATTTAATAGTTTAAACAAAACCAAAACATGTCAAATAAAGAATTATGCCTACTATTCAACCATTAGGGGAAAAACTTCAAGGGCAGGTAACAGAAGTCTTGAAAATCCAGCTGCGTGACAATTATTTTATCAGTTTGTATTTTATTGATGTAATTTCTAGGTCATTTCCAGGAACGCGTCTGGACGTTCTGCAAGAAACCAGTGGGAGTGGCCTCCCTTAAACTTTCTCGTCTACTCATTTCTCAAAAACTCTCGCATAAAGTGTCAGTCCCCGCACCCTCACTCGAATAAAAATTTCGAATCTGCTCTATTTCCAGCACGCAACAAGTTTCTCCAGTACACGTAAAAACAACGAAACAAACGGAAATAAAATGATCCGAGCAGGATCAGAATTCGCCAGAAAAGAGAAAAAGGAGCCAAAAAGGAAGAAAAAAGCGCCAAGCAGGAGTCATTAAGCATAAGCCTTTCGTCACGAAGCCAAGTTATTGAACACCGGGTACCATCGTAAGTCTCGCCTTGAGAACTTGTTAATCTATATACAAATTTTGAAAAAGTAAAGAATTTAGCTTAAGTTACGGAGACAAAGACGAGAGATACCAGTTCGAAACTGTAATGAATCAGAGAAGCAATTTTAAATATATACTTTATTTTGTGGAAATGTGGAAGGAAAGTTGAATATTTTGTAAAACTTAATAGTTAAAAAATAAGAATTCGAAAGCGTGAAAATTTTTATAAAAATTATTTTGGTTTCTAATTTGAAACTACGGCTATTAAATTCAAATTAGGTAACCCTAATAATTAAAAGTTCGTAAAATATAGTTTAAAAACTTGTTTGTTGAATTTTAATGAAATTTAGCTAGTGAGTTAAGAGAATAAATCATATAAAAGTTGTTGATGTATTAAAAGTATCCTACTTTTCTTAAAATAACTTCACAGCACGTAGAAAAGACATCTTAAAGGAAGCAACCTACTGTCGATTGCTGAAGAAAATAATGGAGATTCACCCTCTCTTTCTATAAGTAAAGGCACGCGGATATGTACATTAAATTCTTTTAAAATCAAAATTAATCTAATAAAAATATAAATCGGTTTCAAAAATTAGAATTTCGCACAAAACATTTTCCAAAACTTAGTTAAGAGTTTTTCTTTTAAAAAATGTATAATGGGAACTAGTTTGTTTTGATATCATTAATAACACAGACATTTTTACCGTATAAGGAAAAGGAACAAAAAAGCCTTCTGAGATAATATTACTTCAATTTGAAAATTGCTTTCTTTCTAACTAACTTGATAATAGAGATAAAACAACAATGTGTTTTTCTGAGATTCTTTCTTGTTTTAAAAGTAGAGTTCTAGTAAAAGAACAAAGTTTAGAAACATTTTACAAATCAACATAAAGAAGTTTTAATACCGCATTCAATCGATTTCGACTCAAAGAAACGGCAAAAATTCAAACGTAAATTTTCCTTCATTTTTTTAATCCTTTGATCTTCTGTTACATCATTAAAATATCTTTTGTGTCTTAAATGGATATATTAGACATTTCATCCTAGTGACATACGTAGCATAAACATTTCAAGAATTTAAAGAGACGACAGAATGAAAAAAAAAAAACAATCAAGCACAAGGTACTAAGGTTTACATCATTTCTAAAGTAGCGTTTCCTAATATTTAACAGAATGGTTGCATCAACTTTCCACGTAAATTTACAAAAGCAATACGTCTTGTGGAAAGAAAAGAGAGTCCCCTCATGTGCTCTGCATTGCATGGTTCTGCTCAAACACCGTTTTTGGCTCAGGGAAAATCTCAGCCTGACGCGGCATCTAGAATACGGTAGGAAAATTGGGAAATCGACGGACAACTCAATAAAGATATAAAATTATATCATTTCAAATTGGGAAGAGCCTCCCATTAACACGGCTGACATTATAATGACTGAGTAGAGATATAACTAAGAACGACAACTGGCAAAACAGAAGAAGCTAAAACATTTTAATCTAAAGCATTAAAAAGCTCAACACTAATTCGAAAAGTTAGAATATATTTCCTAAATATAGTTTTTTTAATAAATATAATATCTTCATCTATATTTCTCAACGTCTTAGAAATATAAATTATTAGCTTCTGAGAGCTTTAGCATCGTGCAAAACTTATAAAATTCTCTCAGCCATAAAGCCCACATCAATCTAAAATAACAGATTTTTAGCTCACTATTGCTTTGTGCAGGGGTTCCCAATACGTTTTCTCTCAACACCCCTTGATTAGTCTTTTCGCGCAGCCCCTACTATCACATCCCCGCCAGTCGAACTGTCGTCTATACAAAGTTTTTTTTATCAATAATTTGCTGTGTAATATTTTTTTTGGCGGGTAGAACACAGTGAGATTGCATAGTGAGGCGGCGCCACTTACGCCGAACTCTAGATGATCAGGAAAGTCGACACCGCCTCTAATCCTCGCGAGTAAAGCGCCGTATCCCGAACTCTAGATAGATCGAAGAATCGACACCACCCTCTAATCCTA
>BGPR01013706.1:13081-41035 GCA_013235015.1 Araneus ventricosus | reverse complement strand
AATGCAGTTTTAAAAACTGTTTTTATTAAATTTATAATATTTTTTGTATTCTTTTAGGTGACTGTCGTGAAGGACGCAAAGTGCATAATTCCAACCATCTAAATGCCACCCCTACATCTGTAAAGAAAAACTGGAATAATGTTATTATTGGAATTGTAATAGAATAAATAAAACAAATTTCATGTTTAGATTCCTACATTATTTGAACCTTTGAATTTCAGTATGCAAAAATTTACACTCGACTCAAATATATTAAGGCATCCGACTAGGTTGAAAAAGCGATTTTCGAAGAAAAATTCAAAAGCTTTTTTATGATCTGAAAATAAAGCCACAACTTTTAAGATTCTAAAACGGTCTTTGTCTTTATTCTGATTCCTTGAATGTTTTATTCCTTGATATTTATTTGAACTAATGCGTTATTATATTTTTTAAATGCGTTTTCTGAAAAATGAAAATTTCACTAAAATTGGCCCACGAAAAACGTGATATCTCCAAAACAATTCATTAAAATTCATTGAAATCTGGCACACATGTGTCAAAAACCTTTGAGGGTATAATAGACCTCAGATTTTATGATAGTTTGATTTAGTCATGTTTTGCGGTCGCTTTCAGTTCGAAACATAGGATAATTTTGGCGAAAAATCAATGAAGCCAACTTTGAATGTCCATAAATTATTTATTTACTAAAATAGATTTTATCTTTCATTTTATTACATTCTAGATAGTTTGAGAAGTACGTATGCGAAATTAAAATTAAATATGTCCCATATTTTTTCAATTATGATATTTTTTTAATATTGAAATTTTTATTAAAATCCTTAGAACAAAATTATTATTTTCAAAAACTACTGATGATGTATGAATTTTTATTTCTAATTGTGACTATTTAAGCTATTTTTGTTATTTAGCTATGTAAGTCTTTTTTGTGCATGCTTTTTAAAATTCTTTTTCTCCGAACCTAGTCGGGTGCCTTAATAAATCCAGCCAAACTTTATGATTTCCATGTGGCAAAGACTATACAGCTGAGGAACACAAACCGATAACAACGCCAATAGATTAAACTTTTCCCTAATTTGATGCGCCTAATGAAGGGTCCGTGTTGGTTGAGTGGCAAAATAATTATCAGGCGCATATGAATAAAAATAATCATGATCTTGTAAGGAAGACTGAAACATGATTTTATAAAGAAGACTGAAACTTGATTTTATAAAGAAGACTGAAACTTGATTTTATAAAGAAGACTGAAACATGATTTTATAAGGAAGAATGAAACATGATTTTATAAAGAAGATTGAAACATGATTTTATAAGGTAGACTGAAACATAATTTTATGGATGAGTTTTCTGTTTCGTTTATTTGCGGTAAAGTAGGACTTCCGCCTTACCCATCAACTTCCGGTGATAATTTTAAGTCAGTGGGAATCTTCAAAATTTCAACACTCTATTTGAAAATATTAATTAATGTTTAAAGAGAAGTTTTCTAATGTTATGGCTTAAAGATACTTTGAAAATATTAAATTTCATGTTCCTATTTGTTTTAGCTCTCAATGTTTACTTAAATTAAGAGCCTAATTTTGTGGAAAGGTTGCCATAAATATTCTTTATCACTCTTTTTGGTGCTTTGTGCACTCAAGAAAGAAGTGATTCAAACATGACTCTTGATATGGAACCCAATTGGATTTGGCAATCGTTTAAATTGGAGGGTTAATGGGAAACGGATGTGAACTCTCACCACGAAAGTTCTATGAAATCAAAATAAACAAATCAGAAAACTCGTCCATAAGGAACACTGACTAGCTCTATGTGTTTTTACTTTCTCGTGTACGAAGTATACAAAGAGAAAGTATTGTAATCGTCAAAAAATTCGAACTCGAGATTTTGACGAAGAGATTTTAGACCTCCCTGAGTCCAAAAAACACAATGACTGTCTGTCTGTGAACACGATAACTCGAAAACTATTAGAGATACAGGGATGAAATTTGGTATGTGATCTTGACACATAATTTGTAGGTTTCTATCAAATTTTGGATAAAATCCGTATAGGGGAAGTCTGTCTGTCTGTCCGCGTTCTTGTGAACACTATAAATAAAAAACTTGAATAGATAGATGAGTAAAATGTGGCACACTTTTTTATCATCAGCAATGTAGGTTCGTATCAAATTTTGGCCAAATCCGTCAAATGATTGACTGTCTGTCGATCTGTATAATCGCATACTTCTGAAGACGATATCTTCTAAAAGAAATGGCTGAGATAAATGAAATTTCGTATGTAGTCTTGAAACCATAATTGTAGATTTGTCTCCAATTTTCGTTTAAATCGGCTTAAAAAAAGGCGTTGATAATGTAAATTCTGTTTTTTCTCCTTTCTACGAAGCAAAAAAAAGGCGCGAACACTGGAGCGTTTTCCCCACCATAGGGAATACGTTATATATTTCACCCCACGCGTGTTAGTCGTATGCGATGAAGTTTCGGATAGGCGACTCCCGCTGGTTGAATTAACATGTTCACATATTCGCAGATGGACAGACAGACTTCCCGTTAACGGATTTCGTCCCAAATTTGAGAGAAATCTAATGTTTCAGTGTAAAGACCGCATACCAAATTTCCCCCGTCTAGTTCTTTGCGTTTCGGAGTTAACATGCTCACAGGTAGACAATCTTAATTCCCAAAATGTTTTTTTCGGACTCAGTTTAGTTACAAGTCACGTTTTGAAACAACAAGACGGTTATTTTGGGCCGGATCTCGTCATTTTGAACTGTGGTCAGGCGACGAGCACGACACCGGAGCTGGCACCCCTCTCCAAACTTCCGCACCACACCAACGAGAGAACCTTTGTCCCTCTACGTGTAATTTAACGTGTAACAGGCCCACGTGCGCAGCGGATCTTCAGTTAAATCGGGTTTCGAACCTTCAGCACCGAAGCCGAGACCTTACCACTAGGGCATCGCGTCCCCTTTTCGGACGCAGGGAGATCTAAAACTCTCAGATTCATAAGAATCTCACGTTCGAATTTTATGACGATTTTCGCTGTAGTACATTCATTCTCTTTCTACACCTTGTATAGAAGAAAGTAAAAAAACTGATAATACTATGAACGTTTTTTTTCCTGTTTTGTTTATTTACATTAAAATGCCTTAACTACGTAATTCCAGCGTATTGCTAAGTCAATGGAATCTTCAAAGCGGATGTTAGAAGTAATGCAAATAAAGTCAAGGTTTTTAATGTAAGTAAACCTAACTGAAAACTCGTCCATACAGTTTAGTGTCTAGAACTGTGTTTACCCACATAAGTGAAACTTATAAGTTGGTTGGTTGTGCGCGGTTTAATGGCGAAAGAGCCATTCTTAGTTAAACTGCGCCAATCAAATATTACAATTCAAGCACTGTGGTAATAAAAATTTTAAAATTTGATGGGCTAAAAATGTAAAATCAAAACTGTTCCAATTGAGCCAGATATACTAAAAGCAAGAAAACTAGTTAAAAGGACTAAATGCTCTCTTTAAAAAAATTACAAATATTTGGATGGTGTTTCTCACCCACCAAGTCTTGCAAGGTTAGAGACGATGAATTAAAATAATGATCCCGATGAGATTTAAAAAAGGACATTCGATTAAAATGTGGTTAACAGTAAAATCAACACAAGTAGGACGCCATCGTGCCCTCTAGCCCAAAATGAGATGGCTGTGCGTAAAGCGAGTATGCCCTATACGGGGGCGAGTCAATTCGATGAAGTTGTAAGAAAACACTTATTTCCAGGACGAATTAATGAAATCCTCCTAAAAATGTAAAGAAAGTCGATGATCGTATAATGAACATGGATTATATCCTTTATCCTATAATCAACTAGATGCATAAGCTGTTCAGAAATCCTGAAGAGAAATTAGATCATTTCCAGATTGTTACAATTTGTGTTCGGGATCCTCAACAGAAATTCAAAATTTTTTATCCAGCGGTAGGATTTACAGCTGAGTGAGAGCAAATAAAGCTTGTTTAATCACTTGGTCGTTTACAAGAAGCTTTTGAAATGCTTACAGAATTCGCTTGTCGTGGCTGCAATCAAGTTTCTATGTTTGTCTCGGGCAAATAGACTAGTCATCACAGAGTTTCACAACGTTGAGATACAGCCATTCTGGAAAATACTTTTAAATAGTGCCCAGACGTCTCGGTTTTTGGCTCTGTGTCCCAGATTTGTCTCGATTTGGAATAAAATGTCTGGAAGTGTGTTATTTTTTTTACTTTTAAGCGAATAGATCTTATGAAAAGTAAAGAAAGGAAAAAAATACTGAAGATATTAAATTTTTAAAGATTAATTTCTGAGTGTTCCTTCAATTTAGGAAAAATGAAATAGTGACTGGGACATCGTGAAGCCATCCGACGATAACGCCCTGGCATGCTGAGTGATGGTTTCATCCTCCTGCATGACAATGCCCATACTGTTCGCAAAACTCAAGAATTGCTGAAAAAGTTCAAGTGGGAAGTCTGGAGTCACCCGCATATAGTCCAGATTTGGCACCCAATCTGGGTGACTCTTACTCGCGTGACTCTTTCCCGATTTTCAATTTTTTGTAACTTCTGTTGTTACCCTTTATCTCTAAAATAAGGCATTAGTTATGTTTTTAACGTATGTAGTTACCGAGATATAGAGGATCGCGTCACAAATTCATGCGTATTTTTGCCCAACCTTGCGACTCAGTAGTCGCTGAACTACAATTCCGATTTTCATTTTTTTATTTTTTGCAACTTCTGTTGTTATCCTTTATCTCTAAAATAAGACATTATTTATGTTTTTAACATCTGTAGTTACCGAGATATAGAGGATCTCCCATACAACGTTTTTTGTGGCGTTCTGGCATGTGAATCAAATTCCTTCCTGAGACCTCAATGGGAGGAACGAAGTCCTACGTTAAAAGGTTTTCTGAGTTGAAAACGTGAGGATTCATTAAAATCTTGAGGAAGAATTTTTTTGTCAAGTACAATCCTTTCTCCTTGCAATCTTCGTTTACTAAGAAAAGTCCAGAAAATTCAATGCAAAAATTAAGTTTTTCCCCCGATACTCCGGAACTCTTCCCAGCCACCACTTTTCTTATTTTAGGGAAATCTTGCTCACTATGGTTGCTTTCGAATGTGATTCAATGTAAATTAATGTCGGTAAAACAAGTACCAATTAGTGCTTCTGATCGAGAATAAACAGCCATGGTGGTAGTCTTGGTTTTCAGAGAGGACGACCTAACTCGGTGTTTCCCAACCTTTTTCGTGCCAAACCCCACCTAAGCCTTTCTAAAATTCTTATGCCCCCTATGTAACGTATACTTAATTTTTACTATTCAAAAATCGAAATGTTCACTGAAGAATCTCAGATTATGGATTTTAGGAAGAAATCACTAGGAGATTGTTGAGAAACACAGTTAGTAAATTTTCAAAACACATGAAATGGGGAACTGAAATTTAAGCATGAAGTAATTTTAATGAAAGATATTTATATATTATTTTATTTATTAATAATTATTACTTTTAACTCCTTGCACTCAACAGGCAACTCTCAGTCGCCACTCAATGCACTGATGCAGCTCGAAAAGCGAATGAGAGCTTTCACACGGTTATGATGGGTTTGCACTCGGGAGTAGGCATCAGTACAAATTTTCGTAATTTCACCATTTTTTTAAAGGTCGCCGGGATTAAAAACTGTTTTTTATACATTTTTGAAAGTTATTCAGCGAGTAGATCCTGAACCAAGACGCACCATTTCGATCCGACAATTTATATATAATAGTTAAAATACAGCAGGCACTTGCAGTGGCGAATTCAAGACTTGGTTAGGGGGAGGGGGGGGGGGGCTGAGGTAAAAAAAAATTTGTCTTTAAATTTTACCAAACAAGTAGAATTTTTTTTCTCACGCTTTGATCTGCTGTTTAACTCTTTCCGACGCAAGGCATTAATTTTTTTAAATATGATGAAAAAATATCATGAATGGGCTTAGTTTATTGTTTAGACATAGAAAAAACCACCTATTCCTGTGGAGGGGTCGTTTCGTTGTCCCTCTTCGGGGACACCCCCTTCATATGAGGACCCCTTTGGACATATCCATCTTGATACGCTCAAAAAATAATGTTGAATTTTACACAAAATTATGAAACTTCTAAAATATTGGAGGAAAATTATCTAGTAAATTTGCTAAAATTGTAAAGGTGAAGAACTCAAAAAAAATCATGTCTCCGAGTCAAGAAATTTGGTTCATTTTAAATCTATAATTTTTCGGAAATGGAAGCGAAATTTCACTGTGCTGCCATCTACATTCTAAACGGAGAACTATCAGCTGCCTTTTCCGGCAGTTTTCCGGGTTTCAAAGTGGAAATGGATTTTTTTTAGAAAATTTTAAAGTTGGTGTCCTCTTTTGCAACTATTGCGCCGGAAAAGGTTAAAAGTAGGAATAACACTTTAATCCCCTAATTGTTTGCCACGAACTTCGGAAAACGCCGATAGCCAATCAATCGGTACGATTATGGAGGCTATAACATTTTAGCCTCAACCATACTGTGAGAAACCCCTAGACCCTGCGAAGCTAATTGATATATTATCTTACCATGATTAAAATGACTGGTCAAGTATACTTCTCCCTCCCCCTCCCCTACTGAGACACAAATCTTTGAAAGCTACCTTAACGAGCTTTCGCAGAAGGGGTTTTAGTCAACAGATCTTTGTAACATAAAACTTTTTTTTATAAGCTTCTATTCAACTTGACTGTCGTGTCCTCAAATCTTGATATCGATTTTTTACTCACTTCCAATCGAGCTACAGCTTTGAAATTTAGCACAGTGGTGGGTTTCCGGTGACAATACAATATTATGCAAAAAAATGCAACCTATACCTATTTTAAATCTAAAAAAATATTAAAATTTTATCCCTATATTTGGGCGATAAAGTTTAGAAAGTGGTAATCTCACGTTCCGTAGGGTTGTAACAACACCACGAAGCTAACAGAGAATACGCCCGGCGCTGCACCGATGAATGACGTAATAGCTCGTGTTTCTACGCGTCTTGGGTTTACTTTCTATTAGAATTCGCCAACAACCAGATTTTTTTTACTTCGTATGCGCCAAACGTTTCGCACTCAAAGCAAAAAGAGAAAGTTGTGTAGATCGATTCTCTTTTTTTTTCTATTACATTGCTGATAATAATTGTAAGTTATCACGTAATATGTTATGGATTTATATTTCAGAAAGTTAATGTCATTAAATCATTTTAAAAATGTAATTGTACTTATGTATATAATAATTTTAATATGTGTTTTATATTGCAGAATAATTTATTTTGGTTTACTACGCCTAACATATCGTATGTATTCGTGTCAGCCGTCACTAAAAAGTAGAAAAAAAAATTTAAGGTGCAAGCTTTTATTCATGCGAAAAAATGAACGCAAAATAATTTTTCTGATTACAATAAAATGCATGGTTCGAATAAAAGCGTGGGCGCCTTTACCTTCAAGGAATATTCCATATGTTTAAGGAAATATACACAAAATATAAGGTGCTATATAAGGCGCCCACGCTTTTATTCGTACCATGCATTTTATTGTAATCAGAAAAATTATTTTGCGTTCATTTTTTCGCATGAATAAAAGCTTGCACCTTAAATTTTTTAAAATTTATTTTATTATTTTCTTTTCAGAAACCTAGCGTGAGTTGGTTCCCAGGCTGTAAAAAGGACTAGTTCTTTATGTTTTCCCATACTTGACTGGAACCACTTTAATTCTTAAGAATCGGGGAATAAGAGTTTCAAAAAGCGCGTCAATTTTGCGCTCCCTGGTAATGGTAGCCAGGGAACCTGCTCTGCTCTGCTCTGCTCTGCTCCGCCCCAGCTAATCCGAGCTACTTGGGACCGGCACCTGTTCGGATTAAAAAAATTCGGATTTCCCGAAATTCCGATAAAAACCGAAAAGAAAAAGATGTATGCTAAAAAAAATGTAAGTTATAAGTACTCAGTTCTGCTATCTCTTGAATTCTTTTATTCAAAAGCAATAGAAAGAGAATATGTCTCCCCTTTTCATTAGAATAATGGATGTGCTTCTGTATGAAGTGACCTTATCTTACGGCGAATTGCATTAGTTTCTCCAATGTATACAAAATTATGCATGCTGAAAAAGTCCTTTTTTGTTTTTAGTATGCATATTTAAATCTTTTTAGATAATCTTTTGAATTACATATATTTTTCTAAAATAAAATCGGTTCAGATTAGCGGGATTCTACTGTAGTAGTTGAAAAATACACTAGACAGCGAATCCAGGATTTGGTTCTGGAGGAGCTGAGGTATAAAAAAATGTGTATCGTCGTGACGAATGTCAAACCTTATGTAAACCAAAACACTTTATCTTTACACACTTGACTCACCTGACAATAAGAATCATAAAGAACACTACAATACTTTCGATAATTTAATAAAAAGCACAATGAAATAACAAGCAGAAACATGATTCTGACTGCGTCAGCACCATAAATACGAGTGGAATGACTACAAAAGTGGGGGAATTTTAGAGCCTGTCAAAAAGCAAGAAAAAATGCTGTCACTTTTTTTAAAAAGAGAGATTAAGGAAAAAAAACAGCTATGGAGATTTTAAATAAAAGAGAATTCTGGTCTAGCTGGGGGGGGGGGCCGATCCGACAATTTATATATAGTAGTTAAAATACAGTAGACAGTTGCAGTGGCGAATCCAGGACTTGGTTCGGTGGGCTAAGGTATAAAAAAATTTGTATCGTCGTGACGAATGTCAAACCTTATAAAACTAAAAATACTTTTACTTTATCAGATTTGACACACTGACAATAAGAATCAATAAAGAACACTACAAGTTTGATAATTTAATAAAAGCACAATGAAATAACTAGAAAAACATGATTTTGATCGCGTCAGCACTATAAATACAAGTAGAAATGACTAAATAATTGGGAAAATTTAAGAGCCTGTCAAAATCCAGGAAAAAATGTCACTTTTAAGAGAGATTAAGAAAAAAACAGCTATAGTGATTTTAAATAAAATAGAATTCTGGTCTAGCTGGGGGGGGTTCTGCAGCCCCATAGCCCTTGGACAGTTGGTTTTAAACCTGTACTGAGTCAATTTTCGAATTGACCCCTTAGCAATCAAACGACTGTGGGGTGTAGGCGCCATGTTGGGAAACACTGAGCTAACTCAAGGTCTCATTCCACCATAGATACTTCATATATGTGGCTCTGTAGTCAATGTACGTTTCTTTACGCAGATACAGTGTGTAGCCAAGGTATCAGATGTAATCTACATTGTTTCGCAATATTCTATTATTACAAGTTCAATAATAATAATAATAAAGCTTTTTTCCCCTCCTCACCTCTGCCAGAAACTACCTCAAGCACGAGGATGGAAAGTTGTCGGAGTCCAGATACTGCGCTCTGGGCAGCATAGTAAGATAGGGAGTAGCTAACAGCCTTTTTCGGGATAATATATGTAATACCATCAAAAGTTTATCTACTTTCATAAGGATCGTCATAATGAAGCTTATTTTGAAAATGGCACAGAATCTGCATTTACAGTACACTGAAATATATAAATTTCTTATAAATATATTGGAATCCTATTCAGGACTATTTAACTGGGCGTTATGGGACATCACTAACTTTAGCACATTGTCATCTCAACATCTCAGCTTCATTTTTATTAGGGATGTAATGAATAGTGATTTGACACAGTAACCGAATATTCGGCCAAATACCAAATTTTTAAAATCATTTCACTTTTTATTGTAAATTAAATATTTTTCTAATTTTAAAAGAAAAAATCAAGATTAAATAAAATTGAGTTTTTATTATTTGTATATTTAAAAACATGTTAATATACCTTTATGCATATTAGTAATATTTTAAATACCTTAATTCCAATAATAAATGAGGAACTCTTAATTTTGTGATTGCTTTAAAGAAATGAAAGTCATCATAGCAGAACATGACAATGACAAACACAAAAGACATTGGAATGGATAAATTAAAATTACTAGAAGTCAATTCCTATTTTTATAAAGAACTTCTAATAGGTAGGATGGTGTGTCCACTTAATAGTTGCAAATAAATGGGGGGAAATTTCCAAGGTTCGCAAATTTAGCAAGAAAATATCTTCCACCACCTGCAAGTATTATATATGAAACCATATGGAACAGACTTTTATAAATGATATGAAGCATTATTAAATACACTTATGTACTATGCAACTTAAAATTGGATAATTAGATTTTTTTATAATAAATGTAATTCTGCAATATTCTTTATTAAATATATTTAAAACAACATTTTTTAAAAACATTTTATCCTTAATTTATTCTGCGGAATATCTGTTTAGCATTTGGACAGACAAAATATTCGGGAAAGGGCCAAATACTTAATATTCCTTACATTCCTAGTTGGTATTATATGTATATGAAACCAAATAAAACAGACTTCCTCCTGAAAAATTATTGTTCTTGCATCATAATTTCAGGCTTTGCAATGGTAAATTATAGGGAACATTATTAAATACACCTATGAAATTTAAATTTGGGTAAATGTTAGAATTTTTTTGATAATAAATGTACTGAAATATAACTCTGCAATATTCTTTGTTAAATGTGTATTTAAAAGCACATTTTAAAAAAATATTATCCTGAATATATTCGGCCGAAAATCTGCTTAGTATTTGGCAAAAGGGCCGAACACCGAATATTCGTTATATCCCTAATTTTTGTTATTTTTGTAATTATTTTCAGATAGTGAAAATAGCATAGTTTAATGGCACATTCTGATGTGAATAATTATTCTGAATTAACTATTGTCATATTCAAATTATACGACATCTACAAAATGTAATTTATATCAGTAACCAGAAGAAAACTATCCTTTTCATCCCTAACTCCTTTTTATCAAATTTAGTTATATATCTGAAAAACAAACATTTAACTTCCATACTATAAATTGTACTTTTTGTAAGAACGAAATTATAATCTTGTCAGATACTTACAAATGGATGAATCTATGTTCATCAGTTTCATCATTTTAATGCTTAAAATTGTTCATATTCTCTTTGAATGCACAAAATATTCCCCTCAAAGGGAAATTCTACGCCAGCATTTCGGTTGTCTTCCGCTTTTCTTTTCGATCTTACAGTGGATGCTAAGAAGAAAATCCCTTTTGTTTCTAAGTTTTTACAACATATTCATCGTACTCATTCTATTTAAACTTTCCATGGATTAGTATATACACATATTTTTTTTTTTTTGCTTGATGGATAAATAGAGATAAAGCAGATAGTTCAGCGAGCATACATCTCAAAATACCACTACTTAAAATTGACACAGCAACGAATGTTTACATTAATCGAAAATATTTTTTGGCAGTAATATAAATATCAACATGCAACACATTTTATTAATTTATTTAATTTTGTTCATAGGTTTCATCATTTAGGTAGAAAATGAACTATAATTCATAGCTGCATATTTTTAAGTTCAATATACCACAAGTCCGTCAGCATTCTGTATAAATAACACTATGGACATCATATTTCCAACAAAACTGCTTTATATTAATCCTTTCTTTATGTAAAAGAAAGCAATGAACAAGATTTCAGAAAAGCTTTACATCTCATATGGTAACCATGCAAATAGTCAATTCATTAGTTTTACATTATGCTTCTGCAATTTCAATATATTTACCAAATATGTTAAAATTTTCTAAGTTATACTTAAAACTAAAATATTTGACACAGGAAATAAAAACAAATAGTTTTCAAGCAGTAAATTTTATTATTCCCTCAAAAGATTATACACCCAATTAAATAACACTGTATTAAAAGTAAAAAACTTAATAGAGATTCACAATTTCAAACAAATTTAGAATACGTCCTTATAATATAAAAATAAACCTAGAAATGCTTAAAAGAGATTCATTGCATCTTTAAAATATATAATTAACTGCTAAATAATTATTTAAAAGAATGGCAGTTACAAAGCATTTGACACTTTCAAGAACAATCACTCAATTATGAATAAATCTAATACATAGTCCAACTAAAAACAATTTGACAAAGGAAAATCAACATACATATTTCAATTATGAAAGGAGTTCAAGACAAGAATGCTCAAGAAAGGGATGGGTAGGTTCAAGCCATGACACAGTGGAAAACTAGACTGCCCTGTCTCATTTAAAACATCTGGTAACTTTGTATTGGGATTAAAAATAGGAAAAACCTAACATAATGAAAATTAATAATGTTAAAAGGCAATATAATACTAAATTGCCATTAAGCCCCAAAATATGCCGATTGTATCCTACATATAGTAGAAGTTAAGAAGTCAACCTTACTAAAGTTTTTAATAAGAACTATTTGCTTATTTGTAAGAATGGACAAGCAAAGTCATATTTTTTGAAACTGAAGTAAATCATCTCACATTCGTAGTGATCTCGAACTGTTGTGGCAAATCCAGGATATCTGGTCACTATTACACGATTTATCTTAGAAAAACAAACATTTCAAAAAGCAAACAGTTCTTAAAAAATTAAGACCTGGTCAATTTATTGTTCCTCCTCTACTTTTCACTTATAGTCATTGCACACGAGCACATCAAATTACTTTTTTCCAACTTCTGAATGACAAAAACCAAATGGTCAGAGTGAAAACACTGTTTATTTTGCCGAATTAATGTGATCATCGAAGCGAATTAAAAGTTAGGAAGAATTCTTCAGAAGATATCCTTTTAAAAATTAGAATCAGTCAAAACAGTTACTAAATTTTTCAATGTGGGCTACTTATTTATAAAGCAAAATATAGGAAAGACAAAAATCAGGAGTGTCCCAGCTAATCAGCGATATCTGTCTTTAATTTTGAATAGTTTTGTTTTACAACAAAAAAGTTTGCATGATATGCATAAACCCAATACAAAAAAGATCACAAAAGCTAAAAATATCTGATTTTAGATTCAGCCCTTTAGAAATTTATATAACAACACATTCAGTGATTAGTCAATAAATTCATTCAATAATATAATTTAATAAAATTGTCAAATTCAGTATTTGAGTTCAGTATTGCCTAGTTCAGATATTACCCATGTAACAAAAAGGTACAGACATTAAGTTGATGCATTAAAACACTTTGATTGGGCCTTTAGTGTTCAATATAAATTCATTTGAAACATATATAATATCATAAATACAATAAACACTCTTACAGAAGATAAACACTTCAAAAAATTAATTTTATAATGCAAGTTGATTAAGTGCATAAAATTGCTATGATTACAATGTAACAGCATAACTGGAATCAGCATAATCTATTGTGAGGTATTCGAGATTTGATTTTGGTAACCCGGCACAGGCCAACGCCGGAGAACAAATCTTCATCCTTCCTTCAGCATAATCTTTCTCTGTCATCACATTAAGTAAATAAACAAAACAATTGCATAATTCTAAAATTCTTAATTCTAATTAGAACAAACCATATACCATAAGTCATTGTCAATCCGCGAGACAAGCAAAGATACGAGAGAAAGGGCAAAATGAAAACAAAAATGAAAAGCTAAATTAATGAGATCAAATTAAGAAAGAATGTATTATGTTACTATAAAAATAAAGCACAACATTTATAAATTAGTGAATACATACATATTAAAAAGTAAACATTTTAAACTTTGGAATTCAATTGAAAAGGAGGCAAAATTCAACAAAAATTATTGGAAGAGAACGTAAAATAAAATTATGTCCTTCACTCTTAAACCACTGGCAAACATAACAATTAATAAGGTGACAAATCGTCCTCCTTTTTTGTCCTTCCTCGAAACTGTACAATAAATAATGTTACAAATGTTTTTTACTATGCATTGATCATACTATAGTGTATTCTGTATTATTGCTGCAATGAATAAATGTTTTTTTTATTTGTAATATTATTTTAACTTCAATTTATTTGTGTCCTCCCTTAAAATTGGACGTTAAAATTGGTCACCTTACAATTAAGTATTGAAATCTACTTTCTGGTAGATTTCAATACTTAACTGTACTTTACATCCCCAAGAAAAGTACAGTGGAGTTTGTCACCAAAATGGGGCACTATTTCATTCCTGCGGCTCCAGATAAAACCTGCCAAATCTTAGTAATAACTCGCTAGCAGAAGTGCTAACCTGCTGAAAGTATAACACCAACATTTAAGCCTAGTGATGATTGGGACCTTGTTAATACTTAAAATAACAAATGGAGAAACCAAATTAAATGGGTTATTAACATTAGAAGCTATCTTGTTTCTTTGCATCTCTTGGTAACAGCTGGAACCTCGGCAACCATACTGGCAAGTAGACTTCAACCTCATTAAGTTCGTGGATTCTCACATATTTATGTGCATAAATAATGTACAGAATTAATATTAACTTCTTATGATATATCCAAATGCATTTAAATTTCAAACAGAATATTTTTTTGATTGAAAGAAATTTCACAAAATGGCTTAATGGTTGAAATATGAAAACAATATAAAAATTAGATATAAATAAATTTCATTTAACAAGTAGTAATGGTTGAAATATGAAAAAAATGTGAAAACTAGAAATAAACAACATACAACAAAATTGTAACATGTTTTAAAATAAAAAAATAATAAAGAAGTGAAATTCTAATTTCTCTTTTGAAGCAACATATTTAACAAGTATGTTTATGATTTAAAATATAAAACAAGATAAAAAAACAAAATAAAATTAAATAAGCATACTTAACAACTTGACCAAACTAAATGTGTGCGTATGTCAAAATGTGATTACAATTTTACATAAAGAAAAACAAATTTAAATTTGTACTTAACAATATTGTCTTGAACAAATAACTTCCAGCAAAATTTCTTTGAAGAATCACGTTGCAAAAATAGTCTATAACAATATGCAACTACATTTTTTTCCAGAGCCTTATAAATTAAATTTGTTAAACACTTTTTATGAGAAATGGTTTTAAATTAGATACAAGTAATAATAATCCACATAAAAAAATTACCATTCCCATAACAACATACATAATAGAGAAGCATATATAGAATAATACCACATAAAAAGAAATGAAAAAAGTAATAGCTTCTATAGAAGCTTAATATTTCTTTTTGCACAATGAGCTAAGATATCCTCATTCCACACAGAAGCCTGCACCTCTCCAATATGTATTTTATCCAGCAGATACATACATATGCGAGACTGACCAATACCTCCACCAATAGTAAAAGGTAATTCACCACTTGCCAAAGCTTTATGGACAGGTAAATTTAATCTATCCAATACATCTCGTTCGGTGAGTTGGGTTATTAAGGAATCTTTTGTAACTCTGATACCCATACTTGACAGTTCAAAAGCAACATCAAGTTCATCATGATGCACGAAGATATCACCATTCAACTCCCAGTCATCATTATCAGGGGCCCGACCGTCGTGTTTTTCTCCAGATTTTAAGGTTTTACCAACTTGAGTAATGATAATAGCACCATATTTTCACTCACTCACTCATACTCGTGTACTCATTTTCACGCTCTTTTGGCGATAGTTGCGGAAACTCGTCCTCCATTTGCTGACAACCGAAGAAAGTTATTTGCTCTGGAAGCTTCTGTCGCAATACAGGGTATTTTTCCCTAATAAATCTTTCAGTCGCCTGGAGACACACATAAATATCTTTCACTACAGACTGAAGGTATGCTAAATTCCTGTCTTCTTCCTTAATAACTTTTTCCCAACCCCACTGATCTACATAAATTGAATGCATGGGGCCTAAATTTTCATCTCTCCTTATTGCTTTCAAATTTGCGCACAATCCAGAGTAGACTTCAAATTCATACTTCTTAAGCGCCAATCTTTTCCACTTTGCTAGGGATTGGATAACAGATGCCGATATTCCAGCTTTTGTATCAAAAGCAACTGGTCTCTCAGTGCCATTCAGATCATCATTTATTCCAGAATTAGTCTCCACAAGAAGAGGAGGCGATATACGGGTTAAATTTAATTTATTGCACAGTTCTTCTTCAAATTTTACTTTAATCAAGTTGATCGCTTTTTGAGTTTCAAAAACAGACAACTTACTGTTATAAACCATGGTAGCAGAAGGCAAAATAAGAGGTTGAAAATTTTCCTACCGTCTTTTAACTTCAAAATATCCCAAATTCTAAGCGTAACTTTCACTCTGGAAAGTTATTTTAAAAGAAGAAAATCGGAAGAGATAAAAATGCTATCGACTGGAAGCCAAACTTTGAAATATCTTCTGTCCGTATACAAGGAAGGATGAAGGTTTGTTCTCCGGCGTATGTTCCAGAACGGGGTTCTTATACAACGTGGTTGCAACACAAGGCGCTCAACCAAAGAATGTACAGCTGTTTTGATAGCGATTTATTGAGAAAGCTAGTAATTAGAAAAGCGAATGTTTCTGGGCTCGGATTGAAATACCGTTATATTTGGTAGTGTCTGGAAATGAAAGAAGGTCATTTGTTGAGGAGGGGTAATCTCCAGTTTCCCTCAAAAACTCACTCCGAGCCGTGTACTTTTACTTTATTCAGAACCTGATCAATATAATTTCTTTATTTCAGATGTTAGCAACGATTAGTGTTAGAGATGGCGATTATTTCAAAACAGCCATTTTTGGTTATTTCAACTCCTAATTAACCTGGACCAATGTTTAGGGTTGAGATTTTTTTAAAGTTCTTTCGGTGATTTCCACTAAAGGGGATAACGAAGCTTCCTGTAATACACACGCATCCCAAACTTTCCTTAGTGGTCTCATCGAAGGGATTTAAATATTCGATATTTCTGACACGTATTAAATGACTGCACCAGAAATAATTCTTGGTGCATTTTTTATGGTGGGATAGACTGAGACTTCAGCAATTTAATGAAAATGACAGTTGTACTCAAATAACCTGTGGTAGGTTACAGAACTCGGGAGGTTTGAACCAAAAGTATTACTTTTCAACGATGACCATAAAAACGAAACCTTACCTATGACCTTTGCTATTTAATACAGTGCTGTTAATATATTATTTAACTATATTACATAAATTTATTTTAATTGTAAAAATACTAATTCAGAATCTTTTTCTAAAAACCACAACCCACTGATTAGTAGTGAATTGAATTCTTTAATTTACCCCATTTCCAAAACTAATTTGGCCGTTTTTTTTAATCCAGTTTTTGAGGGTTCTTTTTAAAAAAGCGGGTTATAATCAGGACAAAAATTACCGAAAAAGTGGCTAATCGAAGAAAAAATAAAACAATTTTCGGTTTTAACCGGTAGGTTTTTCCCATCCTTAATCAACCCCTCCTAAATACAGTATTTAGGAGGGGTTGCTCTAATTTGTGTGCTTTAGTGTATTTTTTGGGAGGGGTTAAAAAATGGAAACAAGAAAGAAATCCGTTTTGGGAAACTTTTTCACTTCAAATGTTGATCTTACAGTGTGTAGTATTTGCCTCAATAATTTTGTTTACAATTCATAATAGTTTAGTTATATTAACGTCCCGTTTTGAAGCAACACGAGGGCTATATTGGGACGGACCTCGTAATTTTGAACCTCAGTCAGATAACGAGGACGACACCTGAGTACCCCCTCTTCAAACTTTCGCACTACACAAATGGGAATAACTACGTTTTGCTAGTAGAATAAATTTTGAAATTAGGATTCAAAAGTAATTACTTTTAAAATGGGACAAAATGTAAGCTATTATTTTTCAGAAAACATTGACTGTTTCTTAGGTTTAATTTTGTTTATGAACGTTAAAATTTCAACATTAAGAAAAAGGCGATATAGATTTCTTTAAAGTGCGAGTTCTATATTTAGTAAAAAGATGGGGAAAATTTTATAAAAAAAGTTAGTCTTTTTTTACAAATTATCATTGATTTATTGAATCAATAAAAAGAAGGATGGTCTAGAGATGCTATTAAAAATCGTATGTTTTTTTAAACAGAGAAAAAGATTATCTGTAAGTGTGCTATCATCTTTGCAGCAAACTTGTTTTACAAGTGGGTTGGCCGAATATGCTTTGTTACTTTGCAGGAAATTTGCTTAAAAGTTGCCACATCAAGTTTGTCATGACAAGCTAATATCAAGAAAAATCAAACTTGCTGCAAAGTGTACATGCTATGTGGGAAGCGGGTCATTTGACAGATTAACGTGTCCCTCACGTATATCAAAAGAGCACTAGAGAAAAAACCTCGATACCTTAGTGTGAGTGGTAGCGAGCCAGGAGGCTACTAGAGGTCCCACCCCTTTCTCGGTATCCGCACTTTGGCACAAAAAAAATATGGGTGCTTCATCTCACAGATTAGATGCGTCCGAAAGAAGGTTTATTGTGATTAACTGCTTAGAATGAATGTTAATGATTTAGTAATTAAGACACGAAAATAGATTACTATTTTCCGCGTTTTTCAAATAATTTGAAGAGAATTCCATGTCCTTTTAATCGCCTGTTGTGCAGGAATGGCGCTAGAGTTTGCCCTACAGGGGGACACAGTCTCTCCGACAAGGGAGCACGACCTGCTGTACGGGGGGACGAGTGTAATGAAGTTGGTCTCAAAGTTTCGCCAAATTATTATTTATCAACTACAGTTGAATACCCCGTACCAAAATTTCCCGACGTGATAAAAAATTTTTCCCCAACGGGGAAACAGACTAAAAAATAAACAATAAATAAAACAAAAATATCTTCTACTTTTTAGTACTCGAATAAAAGTGCGTTTTTTAAAAATATCTTTATTAAATTTATTCCAGGACAACGTTGCCCAGCCGCATCGGTGTACAGGCCTGAAACTGATCTATTCTACATTCTACCCATCCCACCCCAGGTCTATGGTGTACGAGGCCCTGGTAAAGAAAGTATCGAGAATGGAGTGCATTATGATACGACTTAAAGATTTCTGTGTGTGTGTGCTCGAAAAAAGAAGAAACAAACAATGAGGGAAAAGCCTTATTTACATTTATTTCCCATCTCAGATATTCAGTCAAAATACTAGATCTTATTCATATCTGCAGTGGCGTAGCGAGAATGTGCATCGACCGTACGTTAACATGATTTCCCCCCCCTCCGTCATCATTCATTAGTCTTGTAAACAGCCCCTGAAATGGGGCTTTTCGCACCCGAACACGAATTGACTGAAACAGGACAAATGCATTAATGGCTTGTTCCATGGTCTGGCTTAGAGTTAAGTAGGCGCCCTGGAAGATAATTTGATTTTTTTATCCCAGTCAGTCACATTAACCTTAACAAGCGTAAATGGTGACAAAGGGGTAGTATTATATTTTTACGCCCCTCCTCCGTTATCATACATTACTTGTCTTGTAAACAGCCCCTTGGGCTGGGTCACGTTTTCACCCTCATCGAATTCTGACTTGAACAGTGACATAAATGCATTAATGGCTTTGTCTCCATAGCTTCAAGTGGCTTGAGAGAGAAGTAAGTGGGCCCTGAAAAAATAATTTGATATTTTTTATCCCAGATCGTCATCATTAACTCTAAGTGTAGCAATGGTAGACAGGCTATAAGTATTATTTTACGCCTCCACCCATTGACATTTAATATTCTGGAATGATGATAGGCTTCAGTGTAGGGGTCTTCGCTTCCTTTGCTGGGTTCCTTCACGTCGGTATTTCTCAATGAACTACTTGACAATTTAGCAAAATCCACCGATAGTATAAACTGTCCTGCTCTCTCAGCGATATCAAAAAATATGCACAAATTAAACTTGACTAAACTGCAAAAGCTCGGAACCTTAAAGAAGCAAATAAACTTTACTCTATCAAACACTTAATTACCTCTAGGCCTCAGTTTGCCTCACAGAAAACCGACACGTCCTCACTCGATTAAGAATTGGCACCATACCAATCACATGCAGGCATCTACGATTGGGGAACCCGCAACTTTTTGTACAGCATGCCAATGCCAGTGACTGTCTCCATTCTTATTGAATGTCGGCAATTTAATCATCAACGCATCCACGTTACCATCAATCCTCTACTCACTCTAAAGACATCCTTCACAGATTCATATCCACAACTTTTTTTACTTTTTAAGAATGATTGTATTTACCTTTTGATATAAAAAAATTTTTTACCTTGTTTTTAGGCATGCTGTTAACTTGCTGCAAGCTTTACAGACTTATATTGACATCATACCGTATGCCTACCCTTTTAACTAAACCCTATACTAAGATTTTATCCGACCAGGGTTTGGCATAATCAAAATGGTTTTGTTGCAACAGTCCACCCACATTCACACCGTGTACATTATCAGTCACTTAGTTTGTGTAAAAGCCCCTTGGCATGTATGTTTCTCACCCTCATCGAATTTGACTGAAACAGTGATATAAATGCATTAATGGCTTGTCTCCATGGTCAGTTGGGAGAGAGAAAGTGCGCCCTGAAAATAATTTGATTTTTTTTATCCCAGTCGTCATCATTAATCTAACAAGCGTAAATGTGTACAGGGCTATAGTATTATTTTTTACGCCCCTCCTCCGTTATCATCAGTCACTTAGTTTGTGTAAACAGCCCCTTGGGCATGGCATGTTTTCGCACCCTCATCGAATTTGACTTGAAAACAGTGATTATAAATGCATTTCATTTTCCTATGGTCAGTGGCTTAGAGAGAGTAAGTGGCGCCCTGAAAATAATTTGATTTTTTTTATCCCAGTCGTCATCATTCAAGTAAATGGTGACAGGGCTATTATTATTTTATCCCTCTCCGTTATCATCAGTCACTTGTTTGTGTAAACAGCCCCTGTAAGATGTATGTTTTCGCACCCTATCGAATTTGACTGAAACAGTGACATATAATGCTTAATGGTTGTCTCCATGGTCAGGTTAGAGAGTAGTGGTTCTGAAAATAATTTGATTTTTTTTATCCCAGTCGTCATCATTAACTTAACAAGCGTAAATGGTGACAGGGCTATAGTATTATTTTTACGCCCCCTCCGTTATCATCAGTCACTTAGTTTGTGTAAAAGCCCCTGGGAGTAAACAGTTTTCGCACCTCATCGAATTTGACTTGAAACAGTGACAATAAATGTTAATGGCTTTCTCCATGAAGTCAGTGGGTTAGAGAGAGAGGTCGTGCCCCAGATTGATTTTTTTATCCCAGTCGTCATCATTAACTTAACAAGCGTAAATGGTGACAGGGCTATAGTATTATTTTTACGCCCCCTCCGTTATCATCAGTCACTTAGTTTGTGTAAACAGCCCCTTGGGCATGGCATGTTTTCGCACCCTCATCGAATTTGACTTGAAACAGTGACATAAATGCATTAATGGTAATTTTCGTCAGTCCGCAGCTCAGAGGAGAGTAAGTGGCGCTCCTGAAAATAATTTGATTTTTTTTTATCCCAGTCGTCATCATTTTAACTTAAAGCGTAAATGGCGAGTAGGGCTAGTATTATTTTACGCCATCCTCCGTTATCATCAGTCACTTAGTTTGTGTAAACAGCCCCTTGGGCATGGCATGTTTTCGCACCCTCATCGAATTTGACTTGAAACAGTGACATAAATGCATTAATGGCTTGTCTCCATGGTCAGTGGCTTAGAGAGAGTAAGTGGCGCCCTGAAAATAATTTGATTTTTTTTATCCCAGTCGTCATCATTAACTTAACAAGCGTAAATGGTGACAGGGCTATAGTATTTTTTTACACCCTCTTATCATATTTAGCATTAGCAGTTGGTTTTGACTCCATGGAACCCCTAAGACTGGCGCCCGGGACATATATGCCCCCCTTTCTCCCTGTTCGCTACGCCACTGTCATCCCGTGTATCTCGAACATGTTTAATTTCCAGAAAAGATTCTCTCTCTGTCTCACGATATTTTATAAATTTCCTAATGGTGCTTCCTCGAATTGCCAAGCTGCAGAAGCCATTGTAATATTTAACAAAGAATACCGTCAGCAAGCCGGAAGGAGAAGGTAGGTTCATTTCGTCCAGCGTTACAGGGTGTTCTCGAAATGTTGTTTACAAACTTTGAGGGTAGATCAGGTATACATAGAGTTAGCAAATTTTTTTTTATTTGAAATCCAGACGCGCCTGTAGAGTGTGTGATATTGATGTGAAAAACCTACCGGTTTAAACCGAAAACCGTTTTTTCTGTTTCGGTTAAACGATTTTTTCAGTTATATTTTTTGCCGAAGTTTAAACCGGTTATTTTTCTTTAAATCCAAAAACCGAGTTGGAAGATAGACTCGTTTTTAAGTTCGACTAGACTAAAATTTACCAATTTATAAAACTTTGAATTTCATCATCTTAGGCCAATCTCTGACAACTGCTTCCTTGAGGCGTCTGTTTGTTGGCAGATTACTAAAAGAGTTTTTATGAACAGATAAATATTGGCCAATGGATTGATTTCCTGAAAAAACAATACTAATAAATGTTTTGTCTGCCAACGGCGTCTGTTTTTTGTAGCCAAAAAAATATTTATCTTTAGTCGGAAGTTCTGTGGCGTTCGAAAGATTAGTATCTGCGTTGAATGATGTTGTTTCCGATGAGAGGTGTCGACTCCCGGATCAACACATTGCTGAAAGAGTCTTTATGAGCAGATTAGATGATAAATATTGGCCAAAGAATTAATTTCTTGTGGAAACATTGTTAATTAAAATTTTTTGTCTCTAATATTTACTTATCGCAATAATTACTCATTTATTATTATTACATATTGTATTAATTACTTATTTATAATCATTACTTATCACATTAATTAATTATTGTATTAATACTTACTTATTATATATTATTAATAAAAATTCTGTCCACAAACGTTGCTTTTTAAAAAATAACCGAAAGCCGATTTTTGAAAAAAACGGTTATCTTGAGCGGTTTTTGAAAAAACACGGTTTAACTGAAAACCGTTTTTTCTGCAATAATTGCCACCCCTAGTGTGTGAAGAGTCTTGAGGGTGTCAAAATAAAGTATAATATTCCAAAAGGAGCCTACCAACGACCCTTTTGCATATCATTAGCACAGAGTCTGAGGAAGTGAAAAAGGAATTAAGACGTCAGAATGCAAAGAAGATATAACTCTTATTAATGTTTGGTAATTCAAAATGGTATTGATGAAAAACGGAATTAAAACAAATTTACAAAACTTTCAATTTTCAGTTTGAGTTTGGGCCTGGATAAGAAGGCTCATCCGCTTTCTCATCAATAACGGATGTAAAGAGTGTAAACAACGAATTTTCTTTCACTGTCAAAATGACAGCAGCTTTTTCGAATACATCAGATTTTCTATATTACGACTAAATTTATCTCTGTGTCGCATTCACTGGCGTAAATCCAGACATTTTGAAGATCCGAAGACTAGTCCGGACGTGAGCTTGAAATCCAGACTCTCCGGGCGAAATCCGGACGTACGGTAACCCTAGGCATACAGGACCAAGTCATTTTTGCAATAGACTATTGTTGCAAAAGTCTTACTGTGGGTGTATGGTGTAAACAGTCCAACACGCAGGATAATATGCAGGAATACACGTAGCACAGGTACAGGAAACAATAGTTCTTGCACAGATTACCAATGTAAACAGACAACAAACAACAATCACAGGTAATAACAGTTCAGCACTTTGTTATCTAACAACACAAACAGTCAGCAAATAACTAGTATCGACAATAACTGCACTTTCAATAGCTCTCAGCTCACCAGCTTCCTAGCTCGCACTGCGGACGAACTCCAAAGACGTTTGCGCTCCAAGACGATCCCAGTCGATCAACACACACTCCGTCATCCATGCACTCTCCTTATATAGTCTCCCGCGGCAGGCCGTGACGTCACATGGAATCTTCTAATACATGCAAGCGTATCTTCTCTCCTAATGGAAATATCGAGAAGATTCCAGCACCTTTGAGATCCCATATTTCGTCGCCAAGGTCAGGGGTCCAGACGTGGCTGCTGTCGGTCATCTCATACTTACCCCTGTAAAACTCTCTTCCCAACCATAAGACTCACATTGCTGGGAAGCGACTTTCCATGTTTGTAACAATATGGTATCTGAAATGCAACGAGAGACTGCTATAGGCAACTCTTTGTCAGTGAATTAAGAAAAGAAAAAGGCACACCAGAGAAAGTGTATCAAACAAGTTTAATGGAATACAAGTTCACGAAAACACTACAAGCCATGAATAAAAATGCAGCATGACGTACGATAACCACAAGTAGGGAGCAATATTAACTATAAACATTTGGAGCACTAGAATTAAGTGTTCAAAGCTGTGATGTTTTTCCTCTTTTTGAAATGATGACGCCAGATTTTAGAAAAATATCTCTTTGCATCTCCAAAATGGTCAGAAACATACTTTAGTACTTAGTGCAGTGCGTCGCACAGAGAAGCCAGAGCTCTTTCTAAACAATAGCGAAAAAAAGGGCAAACATATTGTATGTTCTCGGATTCCGAAACCCTCCTCGCTTTTGCGCATGCGCCAGTCGGAGTTATTTTCACCAAAATAGGGGGAAATTGAAAAATGGAGGGGGAGATGTTTACATTTTACTTAGCATGACCTAACAAAGAACTCCTGAAATGGGCTCATCTTACTCATTGCTTGTCACCCCTTTCCGCAATAAAATCGTCCAAAAATACTAGTCTCGGGATATTGAAACGATCAGTATCACATCTTCCTCAGGATGTCGAAATCCATCTGACGCTTGTTCACAAAAAGCAACCCTCCGCAACAGGAGGATCGCGCCAACCGTTCTCCCAACCATCGCCAACAATAACCAAGCATCACAAAATGACTTGTTGTCCGAAGCGATACACGATTCGCCAGTTGTTATTCATGCAACTGGATTGTTGTACAATTGCAAATTCGTATTCCGTCACATATGTGTTGTACATTCCATCTGGTGTATTCTTTTCTTTTAATTAATTCTGTACTTGACCCCCGGAGCGGCTCCGTCTTTGTGACTTGTTTCTGTATGCCTGACATAACCTAAAAGTTTCCGACCGTTCAGGACCTAAATACGGTCAAACCCCGTTATAACGACCCCTCAACCGACTAATCCAGAAGTTCACTATATCCGATTTTTCAAATAATGGCTGCACAAAATTCGCTATAATCCTTAAATGTATGTCTCCCACTGTTTTTAAATCGAATTGTTTTCAACATTTAAATACATGACCTGATTTCTTTTTCTTTTTTTACGCTTGACTATACATATTAAGATTTTTATGCGTTTTCTTATGTTTGTGTTGATCTTGTGTTTGCGTGTGTTTGACTTTTTGACCCTTGCTTTTTAATGTTTTTTTTATTTAATGTTCTAAATTTTAAAAAAAAATGTGCGATTTTTTAATAATTTTAATGTGACGGTATACAACATGGACTTTTGGAACCTCAGTGTGTCTTTAGTGTTTTTGTAATTGCGTGTTTTCGTTTTAAAACATTTATGTGTTTACATTTTTGTGATTAATGTGGTTTTGAGCTTTGAACTTGTTGTGCAGTTACTTTTTTTCTCTTTGTGCTTTAATTCACTTTGTGGCTTGTGTTCTTTGTATGTTTTTGATCATGCACTCTGTGAATGGAGTCATCTCTGTAGTGTGCTTTCTTTTAATAAATAAATAAAAAATAAATAAACACATATTGGTTTTTAAAAATTAAAAATTGAAATTAATTGTACTTACAGTTCACAACTTCTTGGTACCGTTCAGATTTTTTTTGTAGGCTGAGATTATCCCACTACGATTTTTCCAAATGGTCCCAGATGTAGATTTAGAAAGAGAAATTCTCTGCTAACATCAGATTGACTATCACCGTTTTCTATTCTCTTAATAATCTTCACTTTATCCTCGACGAAGAAAAGTTTTCCGTTAACTAACACCACCCATTTTAAATCTACGCGATGTCAACATCTCAAACGATATTCAGCAAATGGAATTAGAGAAAGTATGCACCTAATCTCTTAGCAATTTTGTCAGACATAATCGAAATAAATGCGCATTCTCTATGGAGTAAAAAAGGAGCCGGGTGGGTGATAACCGTTCCTTTATCGACCCTCCGTTTTTCACACTGGGTGATGGATTGAAAATACGGATGACGTTCCTTTTGGTCCTTGATTCCGTTTCGTCATAAATTATTTGCCAAGGATTCTGTACAAGTGGTTTTATTTGGAACTCTTCAGCCAGTCTTTGTTATTCTTAACTTATCTACTGTACATACAAATATGTTTAGCCATTCTACTGTTACCGCCTCAGAAAGTATCTTTTAGCAAGTTTTTACTTTCTCGTATCCGAAGTATACAAAGTATCGTAATCGTTAAAAAATTCGAACTCGAGATTTTGACGAATCTCCACGTTTTAGACCTCCCTGATTCCGAAAAACTCAATTTTGGAATTATGTCTGTCTGTGTGTCTGTATGTCTGTGAACACGATAACTCGAAAACTATTAGAGCTACGGGGATGAAATTTGGTATGTGGTGTTTAAACATAATTTGTAGGTTTCTATCAAATTTTGGACAAAATCCGTCCACGGGAAGTCTGTCTGTCTATCTGTCCGCGGTCATGTGAACGCTATAACTCAAAAACTTGAAAAGTTAGATGAGTAAAATTTGGTACACAGTTTTATCGTCATGAATGTAGGTCCGTATAAAATTTTGGGCCAAATCCGTCAAAGGGTTGACTGTCTGTCGGTCTATATAATCGTATACTTGTAAAAATTATATCTCCTAATCCCACTGGCTTAGATAAATAAAAATTGGTATGACTTTTGCTAATATTAATTATAGATCTGTGCTCAAATCTCTTTTCAATCCCTTGAAAAAAAGTTGTCCAAATTGCATATTTGGTTCAAAATGCACATTGCGCCTATGTGTTGGCGAGCGTTTCGCTTATTTTACTCAAGTTAGCATAGTTGGCATTTGACCTTGGCGAAGGAAATTGTAGCTTCGGACGCGTTTCGGAAATTGTGGCAACCCCCTGAACCCGAAAGTTCGTTCTGGACATTCTCCAGATGGAAGGTATGGTGAAATCTTGCTTGATAAATGTAGTAAGATTTCTTTCTCAAAAACTTTAAATAAAGTTTTGTACCTCAGCGCGCGTAAAAATTGAGAACTTACGCAATTTTTTTTAATTGTTATCATTTTCCTTTTACACATAATCATAAAAGTGGGCACAAGTCATTTTAAAATTATAATGACTCAGAGTTTAGGAAGCAAACGGGACAAATAGTATACGGCACGTATGGAAACCCTAGTTAGAGGGGAAATGACACCTTTTTGGGAAGTATACGAGAAAGTTTACGGGAGACCACTCCCGCTGGTTTAATTATCTTTTTAAGGACATATATTTATACCTTTATAATAGTATACATTTGTTGTGTTTTAAATGTTTTTCCTTGAATCCTGTTAGCCTGTTTGTAGAAGAGTGAGTGTTTAAGTAATTTACCCTCCCTTTTTTGTTATGTCTGTTATCATTTTATTGTTTTATTTTTTATCATTGCTTGTTGATACTTGTTCTTTCATTTTTACATGTCACCCTATTCTAGAGAACATATTTAACCAGTGTGTGTTGGTTTTGTATATATTTGTATTCCCTTTTTTTTTCTCTCTCTTTTGGAACTTTTGCTAGTTAACACTTCGTATGCAAGATTTATACTGATAGCTTAAAGTTCTTTCATTCTCCTCCTTGAATGGAGCAGTTTATCAGAAGAAAAAGACGTTGTGCCTTGTTAGTTCAGCAACAATCTTGCTGCTGCTTTTTCCAGAATTAGAGTGCTTTTAAAAACAAATTCCAGCCATTTAAATCTGTTTTCCAATAGTTTTTAAATATGTATTCTCCTTTTTCTCATAGTTTTTTCTTTTTAAAGGACCCCCCCCCATTCCCACTCACATCCATTCCAAAGTGATCAGGAGCGATCTTCGCTCTAGGAACGGGGATGTGACGTGGCGGAGTAGCAGTAGTGATACCCGATGAACAGGTGAGATAATTAAGTGCTTCTTGTGTGACCC
>BGPR01013706.1:0-13071 GCA_013235015.1 Araneus ventricosus | reverse complement strand
CCCGATGAACAGGTGAGATAATTAAGTGCTTCTTGTGTGACCCAAGCAATACCCGATGAACAGGTGAGATAATTAAGTGCTTCTTATGTGACCCAACAGGTACATAAAAAGTCCCCCACGGAATAAGGTGCAGATGATTCTAAAGGACAGAGCTGGCATAACATAACACCACTCCATGCCCCTGCAACTATAGCCTTAAGGTTATTTCAGCAGTGTCGCGGCCATGAAGTGGAAGAAAAGTCACAACACCCGAGGGGGTGACCTCTCTTAAAACTTGACAATTCTCTATACCGCTGCCAAATTAAAAACGCAACAAGTTTACAAATGTTTACAGGATCAGTAGGAAGATTGCTATTGTGCTATACATTAAAATATTTTGGTAACTCAAAGTAAAATAAAACTTTGAAAAAACACAAAATTACGGAGTTATACACGAAATAACTGGACAATAATAAAAACTAAATGCAATGGAAAAACTATACAAAGAGTAAAAAATACATTCATAAACAAAAAATGAAAGGAAAAACAGACAAATTAGAACAATAATAAAACTAACATAAAATGTACACAAAAACAGAGAGATGGGCCGCCCACTGTTTTAATAAGTTCGATTTTGAAGAAGAGTTAGCTGATGGAACTCTATATGAAGAAGGAGAACACGGTGGATCTTGAGACAGAGCTGGCAGAAACGAAAAGTCGAATTTTGGCTCTCTATATCCGAATTCCTGGCTTTTGAAGTTCGGTACAAGAATTTGAAAATGCATTAGTAACATAAGAGTTCGGTTGGAACCATTTGAAAAGTTCGATATAACCGAGGGCTCGTTATGGCGGGCTTTGACTGTAAAACATAATTAAGTCACGCTCTGTTCTTGATCTTTAAAATCCTTTAATGACGGTTAGGGCGGTTTCGGGCGCTAAGAGGTTTATCATTTAATATAGAAGAAAGCCGTTTCGTTGTTAAATGGTTAAAACAATTGTTGAGTATTTTAGCGAGGTTCAAAAATTAAATTGCCTTATATATGTTACCAGCAAAGTTTGAAATCCGGCATCTATAGAATGCCTAGGCATTGTATATAATGCCTAAAACTAGCCGGCAATGTATGAAACGATTTTTATTTCAGACATTTCCTAGGCATTCTATAGAATGCCAAATGACAAACTGGCAAAGTATAAAATAAATCGCCGATCTGATTATATAAGAAATAAAGTTAAGTGCAATTCAAAATTCAATTATTTGCTTCCTTGTTGTAATAAGTAGATTCAAAATTTATTTTGTTTTCTTTAATAAGAAAGGCATAAACTTTGATATGAAAACTATCATTTACATAATGTTAAGTCAATGGGAATCTTCAAAAATTCAACACTCTGAAGATATTAATTAATGTTTAAAGCAGTGGCGAATCTAGGATTCGGGTCTGCGGGGCCGGGGGCCGAGGTCTTAAAAACTTTGTATCGTCGTGATGAATGTCAAACCTTAAGGTTAAATTAAATCAAAACACTTTAACTTTACACACTTGACACACCTGACAATAAGAATCTTAAAAAACAATACAATACTTTCAATAATTTAATAAAAATTACAATGAAATAACTAGCCAAAAAATGTCTTCGATAGCGTCAAGGCTACAAGTACAAGTGAAATGACTACAAAAGCAGGAAAATTTTCCAGCCTGGCAAGCCAGAAAGTAATGTTGAATCGTTTTTATTATTTTTTAAAAAGAGGGAAATTAAGAAAAAACAATTGTAATGATGTTAAATAAAATCAAGAATTCTGGCTTGGCTCTATGGGAATACTTGTGACCTTTAGTCTCCTGGATAGTTTTGTAGAAAGGTTGCCATAAATATTCTTTATCGCTCTTTTTGGTGCTTTATGTACTCAATTAATAACTGATTCGAACTTGGCGCTTGATATGGAATCCAATTGGATTTGGCAATCGCTTAAATTGCAGGGTTACTGGAAAACGGAAGTGAACCCTCACCATGGAAGTTCTATAAAATCAAAATAAACAAATCAGAAAACTCGTCCATAAGAAACACTGACTATCTCTATGGGGTCTATTCTGGTACCCCCGGTTGGGTTGGGTTCCACAACGGAATACAACCCACCGGGGGGTACCAGAATAGACCCCTATGTGTTTTTACTTTCTCGTATACGAAGTATACAAAGAGAAAGTATTGTAATCGTCAAAAAATTCGAACTCGAGATTTTCACAAATGTCCACAGACCTCCCTGAGTCCGAAAAACACAATTTGGGAATTATGTCTGTCTGTCTGTGAACACGATAACTCAAAAACTATTAGAGATACAGGGATGAAATTTAGTATGTGATCTTGACACATAATTTTTAGGTTTCAATAAAATTTTGGACAAAATCCGTCTAAAGGAAATCAGTCTGTCTGTCTGTCCGCGTTCATGTGAACACTATAACTCAAAAACTTGAATAGCTAGATGGGTAAAAATTGGCACACAGTTTTATCATCAGCGATGTAGGTCCATATCAAATTTTGGGCCAAATCCGTCAAAGAGTTGACTGTTTGTTGGTCTGTCTAATCGCATACTGCTGAAGACGATATCTTCTAAAAGAAATGGCTTAGAAAAATGAAATTTCGTATGTAGTCTTGAAACCCTAATTGTAGATTTGTCTCCAATTTTCGCTTAAATTGGTTTTAAAAAAAGGCGTTTAAAGATACATATTCTGTTTTTCCCCCATTCTACGACGCAAAAAAAGGCGCGGACACTGGAGCGTTTCCCCCACCTTAGGGAATACGGTGTATTTCCCCCCCCCCGTGTTAGTTGTATGCGATAAAGTTTCGGGGAGGCCACTCCCGCTGATTAAATTAACATGATCACATATGCGCAGATAGACTTTCCATTGACGGATTTCTTCCCAAATTTGAGATAAATCTACTGTTTCAGTTTAAAGATCGCATACCAAATTTCATCCGTCTAGTTCGTTGCGTTTTTGAGTTAACATGCTCACAGGTAGACAGTCTTAATTCCCAAAATCTTTTTTTGGACTCAGTTTAGTTATAAGTTTCGTTTTGAATCAACGCGACAGTTATTTTGGGACGGATCTTGTCATTTTGAACTGTGGTCAGATGACGAGCACGACACCGGAGCTGGCACCCTCTTTCCAAATTTCCACACCACACCAACGAGAGGACGTTTGGCCTCCTACGTGTAATTTAACGTTCAACAGGCCCACGTGCATAACAGCGGATCTGCAGTGAAAACGGGTTTCGAACCTTCGGCGCCGAAGCCGAGACCTTACCACTAGGCCACCGCGTCCCCTTTTCGGACTCAGGGAGATCTAAAACGCGAAGATTCATCAGAATCTCAGGTTCGAATTTTTTGACCATTTTCGCTGTAGTACATTCATTCTCTTTCTCGCATTGTATACAAGAAAGTAAAAAAACAAACAAAAAAACTGGTAATACAATGGACGAGTTTTCTGTTTTGTATATTTACATTAAAATGCCTTAATTACATTATTCTGGTGTAATGCTAAGTCAATGGAATCTTCAAAGCGGAAGTCAGAAGTAATGCAAATAAAATCAAGGTTTTTAATGTAAGTAAACATAACTGAAAACTCATTCATAAGGTATAAACAGAGTGTAGCGTCTAGAACCGTGATTACCCACATAAGTGAAAGTTGTATAAGCTGGTTGGTTGTGTGCTGTTTAATTGCGCAAGAACCATTCTTGGCTAAACTGCTCCAATCAAATGTTAAAATTCAAGCACTGTGGTACTAAAAAATTTAAAATTCGATCAAAATGTAAAAACAAAACTGTGTCAATTGAGCCAGATGTACTAAAAGCAGGAAAACAAGTTAAAAGGTCTAGCGGGTCTATTCTGGTACCCCCGGCTGGGTTGGGAGACGTCACTTTTCCCGTTGTTAACGTGTGGGAAAAGTGACCCCCCCCACCCCAACCGGGGGTACCAGAATAGACCCCTTAATGCTCATAAAAAAAACCTAATAGTCCCAATAAAAATTAAAAATACTTGAATGGTGTTTCTCACCCACCCAGTCTTGCAAGGTTAGAGACGATGAATTAAAATTATGATCCGGATGAGATTTAAAACCAGCGGGAGTGGTCTCCCCTAAACTTTCTCGTGTACTTCCCCAAGAAGGTGCTGTTTCCCCTCCCCCCGCGTGGATAAAAAAATCGAACCTACTGTAATCCAGAATCCAATGGCTATCAGAATGTTTTTCAGTGTAGATTATAGTGATTGTAAAATATTTAGTAAAGAATCAAATTCAAAGAGATGCGTACCGATTAAAACACATCTATCACACACTGCTAGGTTCCACTCTTGCCGGCTCAAGGAAAAAGTGACGTAATTCGCTCAATAGCTTCCGCGTGCACAGAGATTGCTACCAGTACGCATGCGTATGGTAGAAAAATTAAATATGCAATTTGAATGCCTTTTCTTTAACCGATTGACACAAAAATTGGACACAAATCTACAATTAAGGTAAGAAAGCCACATACCAAATTTCATTTATCTAAGTAATTTTGTTAAGAAGTTATTGCGATTAAAAATATGCGATTATACAGATCGACAGACCATCAACCCTTCGACGGATTTGGTCGAAACTTTGGCACGGACCTACATTCGTGATGATAAAACTGTGTACCAAATAGCTATTCCAGTTTTTGAGTTATAGCGTTCACATGAACCCCGACAGACAGACTTCTCGTAGACGGATTTTGTCTAAAATAAGATAGAAACCTACAAATTATGTGCAAAGATCACATACTAAATTTCATCCCTGTATCTCTAATAGTTTTCGAGTTATCGTGTTCAGAGACACACAGACAGATATAATTCTAAAATTGTGTTTTTCGGGGTCAGGGAGGTCTAAAACTTGTAGACATTCGTTAAAATCTCGAGTTCTAATTTTTTGACGATAACAATACTTTCTCTTTGTATACTTCGTATCCGAGAAAGTGAAAAGGGCATTCGATTAAAATGTGGTTTACAGTAAAATCAACACAAGTAGGGCGCCATTATGCCCTCTTGCCCAAAATGCAGTTTGATGTAAGTTGTAAGAAAACATTTATTTATTTATTGGGTTTCTAGAAGGAATTAATGAAATCCTCCTAAAAATCTAAAGTAAGTCAATGATCGTGTAATTAACATGGATTATGTCCTTTATCCTATAATCAACTAGATGCATAACCTGTTCAGAAATCCTGAAGAGAAATTAAATCATTTCCAGATTGTTACAATTTGTGTTCGGTGATCCTCAACAGAAATTCAAATTTTCTTTATCCAGCGGTATTATTTGCAGCTGAGAGAGAACAAATAAAGCTTGTTTAATCACTTGGTCGTTTACAAGAAGCTTTTGAAATGCTTATAGAATTCGCTTGTCGGGGCTGCAATCAAGTTTCTATATTTGTCTCGGGCAAATAGACTTGTCATCACAGAGTTTCGCGCAACGTTGAGATACAACCATTCTGGAAAATACTCTTAAATAGTGCCCAGACGTCTCGGTTTTTGACTCTGTGTCCCAGATTTGTCCCGATTTGGAATAAAATGTCTGAAGTGTGTTATTATTATTTTTTTACTTTTAAGCGAATAGATTTTATGAAAAGTAAAGAAATAAGAAAAATACTGAAGATATTAAATTTTTAAAGATTAATTTCTGTAGAATAACGATAATGAAAACTCTAATAACTATAAAGAAACAAATATTTTTCATCTAATTTAATTTATTAATTTCATATTTAATAATCTTTCTACAGCATTAATTCTTTTATAAACACATTTTTTAAAAAAAAATTATCTTAAATTTTTTATAATATCCAAGAAAAAAATTAACTCTTTCTTGGTCGGCGTCGCATAGCATGCGACGAAGAAAAAAATATTACATTGTTTAAAATGAATTCGGTAAACCTGGAGTTTAGGGTGCGTACTATTTTCTCGCCAACTTTATTTGCCGTCGCCAAATACTGTTTTGGATGCGCAGTGAGTTTTTTATAGGTCTCCTGAGCATACGATGCCTACGGCATCTCAAAACGAGAGATTGAGCACGCAATGCACGGCATTGCAAGAGTGTACCGGGCAAATTTTTTTAACTTTAAAAAACATCAGCGGCTTCGCTTTCAGCAAAGAGGGCCCCTCGTAGTTTCGCTTTTTCATTGAGAAACGAAACACACAGAGAAATCACGAACGCAGGAAAAACACGACGTCTGAAGACGATGAAACGTAGCAGGGGAATCATTGTTTCCAGAAAAAAACATTCCTTGTTCGATATTTGGAAGCCATAATCAGCAACACAGAGAAAGAGAATCAGCAAATTCGATGAACGAAAATCTTTAGAAGAGAAGCGAACGGTTATTGAAAAAAATCGTTTGGTAAATGATAAAAAATTCCAAACGAAGTATTATTCAAATTCGTACCCCGACCAATCAAATCGAAGAGAGCAGACAGTGGACCAATGGGAATGAGGCGAAATTAAGAGCATGCGCCGCAGACCGGTAAGCAAATCATCGTCGGCGCATGCGCAAACGACGCCGAAAAAATTTTCAATCTGCATCCAAACAAAATATTCCGGCACTCTCTGGCGACAAACAATTTATGAGATTAAGGGAAACGAAGTTTATACGCACCCTAAACCCAGGTTAACCATGAGTCTGTCGTTACTTCTACACGTCTCACTTCACTAATACTTTTTTTTTTGAATATTGCTAAAAAATGGCACAAATAGTCCTACTTTCTCTATGTTTCCATGGGTGGTAAAATCTCCTGTCTTTAAAAACATAATAATTTTGTTGATATCTGGAAAAATCCGACAAAGAAGAGGTTAAAGGAGATCTGAGCCTCCAAACTGGAGAGCAATGTAGCATGATGTTAAGTTTTAGGCTTTGATTTGTTTGTCTTGTCTTCGCTTGGTTTGATCTATGGCGAATCCAGGATTTGGGCTCTGGGGGGGGGGGGGGGCTGAGGCTGCTAAAAAATTGTGTATCGTTGGGACGAATGTCCAACCCTCATGGCTTTCTATGTAAACTTCAAAAACACTTTAACTTGACTTTACTCACCTTGGATAACAAGAACTTCATAAAGAACACTATAATACTCTCTGATAATTTATTAAAAAATTACAATGAAATAACTTTAGTCAAAAAAAATGTCTTCTGCGTCAACGCTTACAGGTATTTATGGAATGATCGAAAAGTTGGAAAATTTTCAAGCCAGAAAGCAATGTTGATACGTTTTATTATTTTCTTAAAAAGGAAATTATAAACAAATAGCAGTAATTGATTTTAAATTAAAACAAGAATTTGGCTTAGCTCTGAGGGGCTGCAGCCCCATAGCACCCTCTGGATTCGCTACTGGTTTGATTTCAGACTGGGGGCTGTCAGACCCTGTGCGTATCGACAATCATCGCATAATTTACAGAAGGGATGTGTCAGCCTAAATACATTATCAAAAGTTAATAAAAGGGAAAGGAAAATCTACTTTGAAGCTAATGGTCAAAGAAAGCAATTTTTTTTTTAATATTATTGATAGTGGTAACAGTGAGTGGTCTCCTAAACTTATGTAAAGATCACATACAAAATTTCATCTCTACCTATAACAGCAGACACGGACACACAGAAAAGATAATTCCAAATTGTATTTTTGACTGGGAGGTCTAAATGTGTAAGTGATTTATCAAAAAATCTCCAGTCTGGAATTTTTTTGATTACAATATATACTCTTCATTCTCTGTATACGAGAAAACATAAAAAAGCATTGTTACAAATTGTGTTTAATTTTTTTTTGAAAAATTATTAAAAAAAAAGAAAGCTAATTTTTTGAAATTTAAAGTTGGTGTAAAAATGGTTTATGTGTGATAATTTTCTCCGATGTTATCGAGAAAAAATGACAATTTCGATAATTTTTAAATTAATTAAAAATTAAGTAAAATTTTGAAAACCCCGTTCTTAGTGAGCATTACTACCTCAGCACATATTCCAGAAGTAACTACGCACCAATTTGGTAGCTTAAGTCCAACGGTCTCTCCTGTAGAACGTCTTGAAGGATTTTTGAATCACGCAATATATACAGAAAGTATGCAACCTAAAAACATTATCATGTCCCAAATTAATTTTCCCTGGTGCGGCTTATTTTGCTGAAAATCTTACTTTATTGTGGGCAACCCCTGCGAACCAAAACCAAGGTCCGAAAATTAGTTATTTTTTTTTTTATTTCATTTAAAAGAATTTTATTGATGTTAGTGGTGTTGGATACTACTTAATGTTAAGATGGTCTATGAGGATTATCAGGTGCTGTAATTGAATGAGGGAGTTTAGAAATAGTAGAGAGAGATATTGAATTATATTTTCTGTGGTTTTAAACTTTTAGGTAAGACAGGTTTCTGCAGACAGGCAGAGAGGTCAGACAATGGTCATTTTTATAGATGACTGCTTTTATTCTGCTTTGAGCTGTTTCCTGAGATGCCCCTCTCGGCTTTTAATGCACAGAACCCCTCCCCGCCCAGCCGCACCCCACAGAGGTCCAACCCCTCTGGCCCCCCCTCTCCTTCCGAGCCATCTAAGTCCAACTTAGATACCTGGAACGTCAATTAAGTAGATTAATTAGGAATCTTAATTAATCAAAGCTTAATTCATGGATTAATCTAATTTTAGCTGAACTTACTTGTAATACTCCCATTGTAAATTGTGACAAACTCACCTCCTGAGTCGGGGACCGAACTCACGTTCATAGAGTTGGAATGCGCGCAGTAAACTACTATACCGGACGGGGCCATTAATGATGTATGAGGTGAACGGCAAAAGCTTTCCTATGTAATGTCGTGTTAAGAAAAATACGTTCCTTCTTCTCTTGGACTATTTTTTTTTTCTCTCCTGAGATGGGGTACAGGAAGTATGATCCTCCTCTGATTTTCTGGGAATTCTTGAGTGTAAAAGTTTGACCTTTATTTTTTCTCGTCCGTAAAAAGAGAGAAACTTCGAGAACTCTTTCTCTCTTGACGTGTGGCTGGTTGACCAATGGTCTTTGAGTACGGGAACTTTCGGAAAGATATTTTTTGAGGGTCATGTTGTGATTCAAAATCGGAGAGAGTGAGGTAAGAAGTATGTATTTTTCCGACTGGGGGCCCCTCGGGGTCTCCCCACTGCCAGCACGGAAGAGAATGGATTTCGCAAAGACGATCGGCAACTGACAAACTGTCTGCACCTGGTGAGGAAAAAGTGCTGAGGTTGGAATATCGGATGTGGGTAAATCCAACGAATGCCGGGTTCATTTGAGTTGAAATCTGCGCTTATTGTTTTGGAGAAAATTCATAGCTTTAACAGCGGAGGCCTGTGGATCACAAAAAATAGGATTTGGTGTACTGATCAGGCCAAGTGATGATAAGTCGCGAATTTTATCAATCCGCTGAATTTGTCTTCATGACAAACAGTGACCAAGTAAGATGAATTACCTCCTAGATATTTCAGTTTGAAACCTGTGCTATCACAGCTAAACTGGTTTTGACATGAGATTTATTGCCGGGGAACAGAAGTTGTGTCTTGAAAATATATAGGCGGGAGATGTAACTTCATGCCAAAATGATCTAGTAATTTTATTTAGTGTTTAATGTTTGTGTATATGTATTTGCTTGGTATGAAGGTATGATCGCGGCGATAGTAAAATGAAACTTTTCTTAATTGCATGTGTATGAAATCGGTCTGCTATGTTTGTTTATTACGGAAATGAGATATTGAAATTTTTTGTTGGAAAACAATTATATATTTTAATCGCTAGATCACTAGTGAACGATATTGCTATATCATTTAATATCCAAGGTAAAATGTCAATTTTGATTTTATTTTGTCTTATGACATGGATTGCGTTATAAAGGGGTTTTAAAAGAAGTGATTGCGTTATATGTAGTCTGGAAATAAAACAGTGTGTGTTTTAGAATGATATTTACTAATTCTTTGAATTTTTTTTACCAAAAATGCCTCAAGATATAATTTAAATTTGGCTTCCAAATAAAAATCCTAGATTGAGTTTTATGTTTATTTGATAATTTCCAATGTACTGTTGCTTATGTTTTAATGATTTTTTTAAATAAAATGAATGTTAACTGGGATCTTACAGGTTGATTTAATGTAGGAGGATAGACTCCTCAGTTTTAAATATTTACTTTCAAATCTAATTTGTTGATATTCAAATTTTTTGCAGTTGATAATTGTTTTCCTTTTGTTAAAATCTCATGTAGACAGAGAGCTTCCTCAAGGCATGGCCTGATGAACTCTTGGGTTATAATTACAAACACAACGCGATCAAATCTACTTTGTATAAATAAAAAATTAAGTTTAAAAAAAATCAAACATTTCATCACGATAAATGCCGTGAACCTTTCCCAGGTCCCAAAAAAAACTTATGGTTTCTTTGTTTTGCATGAGATTACTCAAATTTTTTTTAATCCAAATATGTTTTGGAGAAATGAGTTGTGAATATTTCTACTGTAATTTGAGATACTGATGTTGCGTATATTTTTTTCGCTTGAATTTTGTATGTCTTTATCCTAAATTTTGGCTGATATTGTGTTAATGGTAAAATAGTTAAATGGTAATTTAAAATGGCTGTGAACATTCTTACTGTAATTTCTTGAAATACTGATGTTATGTGTATTTCTTTGAATTTTGGGAAATCTCTTATCCTAAATTTGATGATATTGCTGATAATTATGAAATTGCTTGATTGTAAATTTTCGAGTTTTGATGTATGAGTGCACGCGTTGCATCTCTCTAGCTTGTTGCCTTATATCTCCAGGATCATTTGTTTTGTTTCAGTGACAGTCATTTGTTTTACTTATTTATATCTATGATTATGTATTGTTTTATTAGTTTCCATCATTAACATTTGTTTTGCCTGATTGTTCTACCTTGTATATAATGATAATATTCAATTCTGTAAAAGAGAAAGAGTTTTTCAGTATTTCTTTCTTTCAGCCATTCAAAAAAATCTTGTCATTTTACACTTCAAATTTTGATTTATCTATTTTGCTCCAAAATTGTTTAAATTTATTATTTGCTGTGAAAATTTTTTAAGTAACGTATGAGGTATTTTAGAGAGGTGTATGAGGGTATTTTTTTCTGAGAAATTGTTAAGTATTTCTTTGTTGTTCTCTTTCTGTTATTGCATTTTGTGTCTAAAATATTTGTTTGGGTTGAATAAATGCTCAGCATGGAAAATTTTAGCATACAATTTTTTGTTTCTTTCTAAATTGTGGATATATGTTTTCTTACTTGTGCAGGCTAATCTTGTTTTTACTCAGATTCAGATCAAGTATTGTGTCATATAGATTGCTTTAATCTACTTCAAGTTTCTACGAAATGTGTTGTGTTTTTAGATCTGTTTCCAATCTAACTTTAATTGGTATATGAGCAAATGTCTAGTTTTATGTTTCAAAGAATGAGATTGCCTTTGTATCCCTCTTTAATACTGTGTACTGTCATGGAGAATTTGTAATAACTCTGTGATCCTTCCCTTCTTGGATCCTTATTGAATTCCCTGTATCTGTATCCGTTGTGCATTTGTATTATTTCAGTGGATCTCTATACATAACTAAAAAAAATGTTTCATATGTTAAAATTTGTGAAGTGCCTATATTTTGTTGTGGAAAAATGTTATAGGTTCTTCTCTGCTTTTCCCTACTCCTGTATTCTCATAGGATGTTGTTCTGAGGAAATATGTCTTAATGGAGTAAGAAATTCTTGAAATGTTTTGATTCAAATGGGCTTTTCTGTTCTGTTTGAAAACCAAAAATTACAAGTTAATTAATCCCAAAGCAATACTTCATTTATAGAGATCTGTATTTTTGATTTCCTTTGTTTCTGACTACGAATGCCTTAGTGGCATAACCCTTTCTCTCTACTTACCTCTTTACAGTTATTCTTATCGGAGTATCATTTTAATTTATACCTTTCTGCAGACTCTATCTATAAATTCCTATTTTATGTGTGTTGCACTTTTGATTTTGTAATATAGTGTAAATTTTATTTTCAGGATACACTTTAGTAAATTTTTGTGCTGTAAAATGATTCTGAGATTAGTTTCCAGATTGGCCTGTTGATGGACTACATTGCGAATGTTTATGAGTATAGATTTTAAAAATGAAATTTTTAAATGTGCCATAGGTGATTTTATGATTCTCTTAAGTTATATATCAGTTATATATACTGGTTAATTACCACCTGCGCTTTTATACTCGTGTGTTTATATTATTATTACTGATCTTTCTGATACTCATACTTTCATGCCATGGATAAGCTAATTGGGAGCACTAGTGATTTAAATACAAAATGTATCTCTTTATCTTTTGTCTCTGAATAACTATTCTAAAATGATGTGTAAGGTAGAAGCTAATGACAATTTAAAATATATTGAATAATCTCATTGGTATAAATAATGTTTACTCCAGCAAAATTTTACTTATATTTCTATTAAGATGCTATCAAGAAAATTATTGTGAAAAGTACTAATCTGATTTTATTTTATATGCTGTGCCTTTGAGTTTGATTTGGAATTTTTCAGTGATGAGGAATTGTTATTCAAATTTTACTATGTTTCATTTGCTCTCAGAAAGAGTTTTCTTTTTGAAATGTAAAAAATCACTTTGGGATGCACTCGCTACTGTTTAAATTCTATAAAATAGATTTGATTTTTTCTCTATTGGATTTTCTTGCAAAAGACTTTGTCTAAAGTGTAATTTTGTATTTGCAGATGATAATTATTTTGGTTTTATTTGATTTGCGCTGCATATCTAATTTTTATTCTGATTTTCAAGGCAATTTATTCTCTTATCATAATTGATATCTCAGAAGTTAATACGGTGGTATATTGTGTTTGTGCAGATGATATTTACCTTGTCTTGTATGTATATTTTTGGTAATACCTTTAATTTCAAGGCTCCAGCTCCTGAAGAGACCACCTTATTTGTGCACTGCAGTTGGGGATTAGTCTAAATGGGTAGATTTCTGTTTTCGTGAACTTAAAATTTTAAAAACTTTATCTGGATATCTTGGGTTTATCTTACAGCAATACGTAACTGAACGAAGCATCGA
>BGPR01013705.1:25518-40656 GCA_013235015.1 Araneus ventricosus | reverse complement strand
CACCAGCGCACAAACCTTGTTCCAGATGGTCTAGAAGATCGAAGATTCCATTTCGTGTCTTCCATATTCTTCTATCCATGAATACACATCGGAAACACTTTTAAGGTTGCTTCGAACGATGGTTTCATCTTCAACGATTTTAACAACTTCGTTTACAAAAGAAGGGGGAAGATTGGAATTCTGAATAGCCATGGCGTATTACACAAAGAACATTTCGCTATCGCTAGTTGAAAGAATCAGTCAGAGGTAAACAAACAAGCAAAGCATATCTACGTCAGATTCGCTTGTCCAATCAGAGCCATCCAAAGTTACAATGGTGCTCTGCTCGAGTACAGTATGCCTATATGCTACCCTGATAGAACCAAGGCAGGAAATCGGACAATATGATTGGCTCGCTTCGCCGAGAGCCGATGACGTCGTTCTTTGCTCTCGTGCGTGTACTTTTCATTAGTATAATTTCTTACAGTGTGGGATGTTTTATTTTTTTATGATATTTTAAAAAATAATATAATTTTTAAAAATATTACAACCCACGGAAGAATGTTTTCTGTGCTCAACTGTGGGGAAACTGAGAAAAGCAGGACGACTCTTGTTTTGTTATGATTGCCGTACGCTTCGTGCGAGAGCTGAAAACGACGTCACTGCCACTCGTAGCCAATGATATTGACTGATTTCCTGCCTGAGTTCTATCAGGGTAGGGTTTGTAAATATGCCCTCCCCGGTTCCTATAACCTAGGTTATCACTCCAGTTTGGATGCGTGCAAGGCGGATTAAGCAATCAAACGCGGGGGAGGGGGCGGGGGGGGCCGCGCCGGAGAGCCGCCCCCCGAGCAACGTTATTGAGCTAAACAAAAGATACAAGATAAGATACAGATTGTTTACAGTCGGGTTTCATTGCAGAGTACAGTCGTAGCCTCTTGGGAACAAATGTGTGAGGCTGTTTTCACAACGTGTTATTGTCACAATTTGGAATCCTTTTGTGTTTTGATTTGGATAGGTGCTGGGTTGAGAACTGTTGAAAACTAAACTTGATACTGAGTAGAAATAGACATATTTTCTTAACACTTTCAAATACCTTAGATGTTACACTATACTATATCTATATTCACTGAAACATATAGAAATTAAAAACATTTAACAATTCATTTAAAAAAAACAAAGGGCTAAAATATTTACAAAATTAAAACATTATACAGGTTCAAAAGAAGAATACAAGTCACACTATACTATATCAATATTCACTGAAACACATAGAAATTGAAAACAAATATCAATCCGATTCAAAATATCAAGGGACTAAAATATTTACAACATTAAAACATTATACAGGTTCAAAAGAAGAATACAAGTTACATTATACTATATCAATATTCACTGAAACACACAGAAATTGAAAACAAATATCAATTCAAAGGTAGATTCTATAGGTAGATAATTTTCAGTTGCATACAGATTTTCAGTAGTTAATTTACAAGCTACAGTTATCTTATTTAAAACTTTCAAAAATATGCTTTCATATTTTTGAGATAATAATATTGAAATAACTACATAGTTGTATATTACAATAATATTTACATTATCGATTGGATATTTTAAACCACCACTATCTAAACGTTTTATTAACGAAAAACAATTTGCATCAGGAATCATAACTCTTTCCAATAACAGTTGACTTTTGCAAATATGGCCCAGCTAAAAATGAACTGCAGTTAATCTATAAAAAAAGTGCAGTTGAGAGACTGCGGTGATTTGGCCGATTCCACTACAGTTTTTTTGAGGTGGATAAAACTGCAAATTTACTTCAGTTTTTTTGAGGTGGATAAAACTGCAAATTTACTGCAGTTTTTTTGAGGTGGTAAAACTGCAAATTTACTGCAGTATATCCACCTGCAAAAAAACTGTAGTGGAATCGGCCAAATCACCGCAGTCTCTCAACTGCACTTTTTTTACAGATTAACTGCAGTTCATATTTAGCTGGGAGAAAATATGGTTTCTTCCATGTCACGGACTTAAAAATTACTCTATTATTTAATTTCAACAATGCTGTTTTTGGTATACCTGATTTGATATCCGTCACACATTCTGAATTTCAAACCTGAAACTTTCAATTTGTCACACCTACATAAAAGTTTGGACTGTGGGTTCATGAAATCTCCTTTCATTGATCAAATCTTTAAACTTTTAGGTGGATTAACGAATCGAATCGGAAAAATAGAATCAAGGTCTCAGAAATTTTAGCTTTTTAAATGGGTTTCAACATATAAATATATAATTTCTAAATTATACTAATTATTTTGGAATTATTTAATTTCTAAATACACCTTCATTGCTATCAAGTTTTTAAAAATCCATTAATTTATTTTTTATGGAACAAATTTAGCAATTTTGATTTATGCTTTTCACCAACTAAAATAAATTTTTTCCAGTTTCTTATCATAATAACAAGGAATACATTACATAATAAAGCAAAGTAAATACTTTTAAAGCATGCTAAAATTTCCAAAAATTGCACTTACCTGCATTCCTCTCTTCTAATTTTAATTTGTATAACAGGACAGCAAAGACAAACAAAAGATACCACACAATTCAAAAAGAATTTATAACATTTTCTTGCATTTCACAGCCTATATATGAATAGAGCAAATACAGACAAAGAAAGATACCACACAATTCAAAGAATTTATTGCATTTTCTCACATTTCACAGCTTTCGAAGCCGAATTTAGTTTGTTTCGCATAGTTGCTCGTACCAGAGACACATTAACATTGAATTTACAAGCAACATGGCCCTGAATATCAGAAACATAGTTTGGATCCAGGACCTTTTTGCTTGTTCCTTTTATACCTCTTAAGACACTGGTTGCTAGATTTTCCCTTCCAAAAACAACGTCCATTAAGTCACAAGTATATTTACTGAAATCAGTAACACGGCAAAGAGCAAGTCTAAGCTTGTCAATATGTAAATGCTTTCCTATTTTGACAAGATCTGGATTTTCAGTTTCTACTTTTTCTTTGTTTTTCTTACTGAGCTTATATTTCTTTTTAAGATCTCTGTACTTCATTTTATAATATTCAACTGCCTCAGTTTTAGGCTGTAATTCTCCAGCAAGTTCTGTTGCCTGTTTCTTTAAAACAGTTAGTTCCAAATTTAAGGAACTACAAGTAGAACACGTTTTCACTTCCGAATGTCCCAGGATATTTTCCTTGACCTTGCCGAGGATAATTTGCTCCTTCAGATTCCTACAGCGCTTAATAGCTGCCAGCTTCTGCCTAAAAAGGAATAATATCTATAGAAAATGTATATATATATATATATATATATATATATGGAAGGATATATTACATCACTTTAGATTAAAAACAAATTATTATTCAGCAAACTGTCAAATAATTTATTTTTTAGGTGTCAAATTGTGTAAATAGTCCTAAGCAGAACAACCAATGTAGTAGAAAAGTGCCCTAAACTGTGATTGTGTTGCAAAATAATCCCATTTTTACAAAACAAAAGCATTTGAGAAAAACTTTCCTCATAAGCTTCTTAGTCAAATTACAGGTACATAAAAATAATCCAGATACCCTATTTACCATACTCGAATGACATTTAACATGAAAAATTGAAGTACACTTTCAACATTATTCATAAAGCTTCAAAGTTTTTGTTTGTTACATGCATAACCATAGAATGGACCCTCCAACAAATTTCAACATGACATAAGATATAAACATTCCTCCCATTTAAAAATGTACCCGAATGGAGCTCCGCTATAATAAAATTCAAAAATTGGTTGGTATCTACAAGCTGGAACACACCGATTTCATCCAAAAATTTGCATTAAGCAGAGTTCTTAATGATGCAAGGCCGAATACATTAAAATACAATTGTGATGAAATTAATATACATACCGCTTAGATTGCTGAAGTTCAACAGTTTCCGATACGGCTTCCTCCTGAACATGTGTGCGGGACCGTTTTTTGAGGCCTTCAACATCTTGCAGAACTGGAATTTCTTCAGAAGTAATACTGCCATCGACCAAACCATCAATCAGCAATTCCATATCATTTCTATTTTCTGAAAATTAAAATCAATTACAAAAAAAATTCTAAAAAAGAATTGTATAATTTTTTTTTTACTCCTGGATGAGAAATTTGTATACTACATAAATCAATTTAACATTCAAATCCTGGTTTTAGGGCCTCTATCACAAATATTAAATATATATTAATAAGTTTATTTCTCGAGAATAAGTCTAGTAAATTGATAGGAGAGGGTTACCAAATCACAGAAATCGGCACCAAAATAGTCAAACCATGGCCTTAGTTAAATCTAAGCTGTTATAAATATTACATATTTTCAATTAAAATTCTCTTTTTTTAAAAAAAAAAAAAAACGTACATTTAAAGGTACAGTAATATAATGAATACTGTCTTGGGAAAAGCATAAATTCAAATCTAAGGAGATTCTGAAAAACTTTTAAAAATTTACATTCTAATAGATTACACAATATTTCGTTGCTAACGTAAATAATTTTCATATTGCATTATTCCGAGTTGATTTCAAATTCTTTATTTAGTCAAAGCAAAAAGATCACGAAATATGGCACACAAAGACCGTTTAAAATATAAACTATCTGAAACTTACCTCCAAATTGTAGAAAATTTGCTGGATACACTCCATCTCTCCACTTCGTCTCCACAGACTTTTTCGTATCCCAAGTGTGAAGATTCATCATTTGTAGATCAGAGTTTTTAACTGCTTCCTTCAACTTTAATACGGAGTATTTCTTTTCTTCGTAGAAGAACACAAGAACGAACATTTTTTTCCCCTCCATTATACATATACTTACGGAGTAGTAAAAAAATACGATTGCGAGGCTTATGTCGAAAACGTGCTCGTTATTCAGACGCTAAGTCAAGTTGGTCGCTATTTGTCTCGATTTGAAAATTTGCGATAATCGATATAAAATGATTGATTTCTTGATTGGTTAGTTGGGTGGCCTGAGATTGAGACTTTAATATGCTACACCCGAATTTGTATACAAACAAAAATAGGCAATATCATTAAATATTTCATCGTAAACAAAATGAAAAAGAATGCAATACTGAAAAAAAATAATAATTTTGTTTTACGAACCTTTTCAGATGCATATTTGAAAATACATTTAGATTTATTTTTTATCTGGCTCCCTCCAAAATATTGCGCTTACAACTGTTACATAATTTTTCAATGTTTATCCGAATATTTGAATAAGAATGGTTAACATTTATTAACATACATAACATTTATTTAAGCATACATCACCACATGTGGCCTTAAATTTAATTACTGATAAAGTCTGTTAATTTTATCTGAGTGTTTTGCTTGAAAAAGAGTTTTCCCTCATAATACATCTCGCATTTTTGCAATGCACCAAAGGCCCCTTCAGGCGTATTTTCTTCAAACTGTAATCCGCGTCGGGTTTCTCCAATTGATTTTAGCATTTCATCATACGAAGGTTTGTTGATTTATGCATTATAATCATTTCCATCAAACAATATCTTCGTCGCAATTCATTGCTGTAGTGTTTTTATTTTTCACACTGTCCAAAATATCCAATTCAGTTAGTGTTTCCGAGGTTTCAGCTTCAGAATCAAGTGAAAGAAAATCATCAATCAACACATCATCGTTTTCCTTTGATGCTCAAGCTCTTTCGCTTTGACATTTTCCAGCTACAAGAACCGAAATTACCAGTAAGACTCTGATCAACAATCTAGAAAACGGGAGACTAGTTCAAGGACACGGGTCAGCACCATTGAGGGTGAAAGGGGGATATTGAGAGTTTTTCTAGTGAAGTGGACAATGGGAGTGGATTAAGATTGCACTTCCTGAATGAAATGCAAAGAATGACAGCGATTTTACTGCTCTCGGCGCACTTCGCTATTTGGAGGTTATTTTACGAAGAAATTCACAAAATGTTCTAGGTTCCAAGGAAAAGTTTGAAAAATAGAGAAATTCGCAAAATAGAGGTTCGTTAAATAGAGGTCCGACTGTAATTTTTTAAAACAAGGAATTTACACAATAACCAGAAACAAAAACTAAAGCAGGCTGCATTGGTCTCAATTTTTCTATATCATTATCAGAAGCATATATTTCATTAAGAAAGGGAGGATTATCAGAGTTTACATCATAATTAGAATTATCACCATCATCTGGGAGTGCTATAGCAAGTTGACCTTGTTTATCTGATTTTAGACATAAGAAAACATGGATTGAAGTCTACTTTTTTTCTCAACTTCATAGACTCGTGTTAATGATACATTATATTGAGATCCAGCAAGTTGTCGATATTCGACAAAACGGCTCTCTAATGTGTCAGTTCGCGATTTTCCAGTTAAAATATATTTAATCTGCAGTTCATTAATGCAATATCTTGTTATTTCAATGACTGCATTTGAAGTTCGTTTTAGTGCTAGGAGTGTTTCTCGTGAAAGCCTTCCAGTTTCCATAGTTACACTCTCCCATTTTTCTAACCAATTTAAAAAAATATGTAGAAAATGAAATGCATCATCATCATCTTTTGATGTTAAAGGTTGCTGGAAAATATTACGTTTAGGATAACCTTTAAATACAGATTTTATATTCATTACAACATACCAATTAACAATAATTTTTATGTGTTCTTCAGTGTCAGTAGCACTTGCAATACTATTGTTGAGACTAACAAGTTTCAAACGTTCACACATTTAAATTAAAAACATTTAATGCCAGGCGAACATTTTGCCTTTCAAAACTAGTGGGCCATAATGATTTAGCAGTTAGAGTCAGCATATTTAACCATTCCACCCTTTTCTAAATCATAAAGTTTTTTCAGTGAATGGAATGAAGCAGTTTTATCTATAGCTTGAGAACTAGACAAATCGTTGAAAGACGGATAGAACATAGCCTGCTCAGAATTTTTTTCGTTTATCCAATTATTTCTTATAGATAAAGTACTGCTTCTACTACATAAAACAGAGGCCTACTAAAATTTGCTGGATGTAAATAACAAATACTTGATTTTGGTGGTTGAGTAAACATACTTATTGCTTTCCTGTTAATGGCATTGTTGTCACTTGATATACAGATTACATTAAAACCAATAGTTTCCAATTTTTTGATGATCAATACAACTATTTCATGTAATAATTCTGCAGTTATAGTTTTTAAAGGCAGGATATGGACAACATCTTCATAGGTAGATTTTATTGATTTTGGTGGTTGAGTAAATATACTTATTGCTTTTCCGTTAATGGTGTCACTTGATATACAGATTACATTAAAACTAAAAGTTTCCAATTTTTTGATGATCAATACAACTATTTCATGTAATAATTCTGCAGTTATAGTTTTTAAAGGCAGGATATGGACAACATCTTCATAGGTAGATTTTATTGATTTTGGTGGTTGAGAAACATACTTATTGCTTTCTGTTAATGGTGCACTTATATACGTAATTAAAACCAAAAGTTTCCAATTTTTTGATGATCAATACAACTATTTCATGTAATAATTCTGCAGTTATAGTTTTTAAAGGCAGGATATGGACAAAATCTTCATAGGTAGATTTTAAACTTTGTACCATGAGTACAAATGCAAAATTTGCTGCTTTTCTGAATTATACGATGCCCAAATTATATCCCCATCTTTAAAATCTAAAAAAAATGTTTCAAATGAATTTCATCCACCATTAAATTTACAAATTTATCCGAGTCATTTAGAAATTCAAATTTGCTTTCAGCATACCTTTAGAAATTGTCTTGTATTGTTTGTACTCTAGGATCTAAATTATATGAAGAAGTAAATCTGTTAAGTGTTATATACCTCTGTTTCTAAGAAATTTATAAGCAAGAGAAGAGATTGAATGCAAGAAGGCACTCAATACCAAAAGGTCTGCAATATATCTATATGTAGTTTTACTGGTCCAATTAAATTAATTTGTTCACGTACAAAATCTACAAGATCCTGATTACTTTCAGGAACAATTTGTTTCAGTTCATGAAAAGCACTTATTACAAGTGATTTTAAATTATTTAATTTATTGCAATCAGATCCATTATAACTAACAAATTGCTGTAAAAGTGACAATAGTTCATTTACATTACTTAAATGTATAGTAAATTCAAAATTGTTATAATCAGTGACAGGTATTTTATGATCAAATATATTTACCATTAAGTTTTGATCAATTGAAATCGAGAGAGACAATTCAGGTACTGGTGAAGCCAAAATTTTTAAAAACTTTATAGAATGTTCGTTCTTTACAATAGTAAAGACATTTGAAAGTTGTAAACCTTTAATTTTTATAGCCATTTTCTACGATTTTCCAAACGATATTTTTTCTTCATATTCTTTAAAAGTATCTACACTTAGCTGAAGAGCCTTTTCAATTTATAAACTCTCTTTCCTTTGAATTTTTTTGCCTGGAGCTTCTCTACCTGTTTTATTAGATCTTGACACATATGCTGGACGCCCATTGAAAAGTGAAGGGACTGCAGCATCCGTAAGTCTTGGCTGAGATAAAACAGCTAGCTTTTGAATCATAATATTCAGGCTGCCTTCTAACATCTGCGGGATCGAAATGCAGCTCACAGACCTGTAATAAAAAATGAACAACTTCTACAATTACAAAATGTAATAAGATTTTAAAATTATTATTTTAGAATAATATCCAGACAACAGAGATGAACATAAGAATATGCTTACAGGTATGTGATTACAAACAACAGGATTTTATTCTTTGGACTCTAGAAATATTGTACTAAACTTAAACACTTTACCCTATTTAAAACATCCATAAATTTTCTGCAACTGTTTTCATTATTTTATCTTATATCTCCAAATTTAAAGCGTTAATTTAAGCCCCTCTGTTTGTGTGTGAGTTACAATTCTAAAAAATTAATATGATGGGAAAATAAACAAGTTGAAATTGATGAAAGATGGGTGGAAATATCAGTCATTTCCAATATAATGAATGCCAGAAGACGACACATTGACAAATAAAAAAAATCATTCAATGGAAAAGTACTGATTTAAATAACAATTAATAATCATGTAAGCATAATTAGAATTCAAACCATTACGAACGTTCTATTATGCATTTATCATAGTTATTGCAGCAATAATACAGTATACAATATATTATGAAGAATGCATATTATATTGTATCAAACATCAATAAAAGAAACATCTTAGTCATTGGAACAACAATACAGAATACACTATAATATGATAAATGCATGTTATAGTGTATCAAACATCGATAAAAGAAGCATCTTAGTCATTGCAACAACAATACAGAATGCACTATAATATGATAAATGCATATTTAGAACTTCGAAAAATAAGTTAAAAATTATAAAAAATGGGCATTAATAAAACCTTAAAATAAAACACAAAAAAGCAAAATAGAACGAAAAATACAATTAGAATGAAAGCAAAATGGAAGAAAATTGTAAAAGAACCAAAATGGCGATTCTTCTCAGAGACCACACGCCATTGTAGCTCTGAAGCAGGACAGAAATTTTCTGAGTAAAGGAAAGACCATTAGTCAAGTTCTATTAATATTTAATTTAATTTTCGTTAATTTTAATAATTTTAAATGATAAATGCATGTTATAGTGTATCAAACATCGATAAAAGATACATCTTAGTCATTGGAACAACAATACAGAATACACTATAATATGATAAATGCATGTTATAGTGTATCAAACATCAATAAAAGAAATATCTTAGTCAGTGCAAAAATAATACAGAATACACTATAAGATGTTTCTTTTATTTACGATGTTTTATTTCTTCAATTTATTTGTGTCCTCTTTTTCATTGTAAAAAAGTTGGTCACCTTATTACAATCAGTGTAAAAATGGAAAAGAAAATAAATATGAAATGTACATTTTTTTTCAAAACAGGAAAAATAAACTTCCCTTGAAATCCTTCGTAGGAGGCATGTTCTCTCTCGGAATGGCATTCAACCATTTTTTTTTTCTCAAATCCACGTTCCTTATTAAGCTGAATACAGATACTTTGGACCCATTGTCGCAGTTCCCTTTGCATAAGAGAACTGAACATTTAAAAACCATTTCCTTTAAATTCAAATAAACTTCAAAGAAATAATTTCTAAACTTTTCGACCTCCATTACGATGATCGTGCACCGACAACTTCCCTGACCACAGATGACGAATATCGCCAATTTTTTTTCCCACCAGCATAAGAAACTGCGGGAAATCGGTCGCCAAGTTTGTGGAGCCTAGCGCGATGAACGGTACACAGTTAGTAAACCAACCGAAATTCAACAGCCTAACTCGGTCCACATCAGCCTATTCTATGGTTGCCGTTGGAAGGCTTTCTTCTCTCGACGGGGCCTATCCGAAACGGTATAAGATCTTTAGCAGGAAGGTGGGGATTCATTGGTGTCCTGCATCCTTTAGGTTGCCCCGCAGAAAAAAGTTGCATAGTTTGGGATTCGGTAAACATGGGGACCAATCCACGTCCATGTCCTTGGAGTTGTCCAACGCAATGACGCACTCCTCAAAATATTCCTCCAGAAAAGTGAATACATGCCTCACATTTAGTTATATATTGCTGAAGCACCACCTGTTGGCAAAAATTTGTATTACGCAATGAAAAGCGAGCAGAAAAAATTCCTGACACCGCATATTAATATTCCACAAGAATGACTTTAATATCTCTCATTGATTTCTTGTTTTTCCTCTTTCAAAACTATCGGTCCTTTTTGGGATACCCTGTATCAACTAATAGTGCAATAGAGTACAAGTCAGAAGCTTTGGAAGTCGAAGCGCTTAAATTGAAACGATGTCCAGAGCAGAGCTGCAGCCAACATTCGAGTGTGATATATATGAGCTTAGACTAAGGAGTTATTCTGGTACCCCCGGTTGGGTTGGGTTCCGCATTTAAACACCGGAACCCAACCCAACCAGGGGTACCAAAATAGACCCCTAAAGCGACCAGATTTTTTTGAATTCCAGTCTGGGAGCTCTAGATATTGCGAGGCTATGTAGCTTCCAAGACACAGGCCGGAACAAAAAGTCATAAAATGGTGCAATCTCATTAGCACCAAAACAAGATGATCATTTGGTACGTGTGATAAATGTTACAGTACATAATTTGTCGCAGTTTAAAGAGTTACTTTCATGTAGTGGCCATTGTCCAAATTTGACGAACTTCTACAGCGAAGTTTGATGGTCTCGATATCTTCTGATACTCGATGTTCGTGACCTTCTTCCAGACTAGACTCGCGTTGTAGTGTGATCCGAAGTGCTCTATATTGTTACAAAGCTATAAAGTTGTTTCCCTGAGGTGCTAATCTTAACTTGGCGATCTTGCGGCGAAGTTGGCGACAAAAGGAATTTTCTAGAAGGACCACGAACTTTCCACCTTTTCTACTGGCTTCCATGAACTTTCTAGATATTGTCACTTCCCATAGTAAGTCACTTCCTGTTGAAAAAATTATAAAACAGCTCCAAAGCCAAGAAGAGTCAGTTGGATTTCGATCAACAGAAGCTAGCTGGTGAGCTAATGAAATCTTGAGCACTGTGTTGAATTTAATGATAATCTCTGTTTTGAATTTTCAAGTGCTGTTTTAACATACGTGTTACGTTTCCTTGCTTAGAATACCTGTAAAATAAAGAGCTTTATTTTTTGTAATTCTGCTTATTGGACTGCATTCACGCACACCCACAAGACGATTTTGTCACAACATTTACTACTCTGCTGGGACCTTGTCTCAAATCAATATCACTTTTACAAAACAGCAAATGCATGTGTCTATCTGTCAAAAGAACTCCTGCGAAAGGGTGAACAGTAGTGACATTAAACTCGCACTCGTTCTTTTGTGGTCCATTTCTAGTTCAAATGTAATATTTTCAACTTTCAAAAATAATTATTCCTTACGAAATTTAGTTAAATAAAAAATTAAACCAAATTTTGGCTTTTATGCTCAGATTTTGCGAATAATTTCTGAAGTACGACGTCACGAAAATTATCTTAACCCTTTCGTCCCGACTTTTGCATGATTGAAATTTAACTACGAAAAGTAGTTTAATTTAATGCTGATATGCTAAAAGAAGATAACTATGAGTTTCAAGTTTTTCACTTACGCTGACATGCTAAAAGAAGATACTATGAGTTTAAAGTTTTTCACTTACGCTGACATGCTAAAAGAAGATACTATGAGTTTAAAGTTTTTCACTTACGCTGACATGCTAAAGAAGATACTCGCATGGTTTAAGTTTTTCACTTACGCTGACGCTAAAGAAGATACTATAGAGTTTAATTTTTCCTTACGCTGACATGCTAAAAGAGATACTATGAGTTTAAAGGTTTTCCCCGCTGCTACTAAAGATAACTATGAGTTTAAAGTTTTTCACTTACGCTGACGTACTAAAGAGATACTATGGTTTAAGTTTTCACTTGAGCATGCTAAAGAAGATACTATGGTTTAAAGTTTTTCACCGCAACATGCTAAAAGAAGATACTATGAGTTAAGTTTTCACTTACGCTGACATACTAAAGAATACTATGAGTTAAAGTTTTCACTTCGCTGACATGCTAAAGAAGCCTATGGTTAAAGTTTTCCTATACGCTGACATGCTAAAGAAGATCATGAGTTTAAAGTTTTCCTTACGTACTAAAGGAATACTATAGTTTAAAGTTTTCACTTACGCTGACATGCTAAAAGAAGATACTATGAGTTTAGATTTTCACTTACGCTGACATGCTAAAGAAGATGCTATAGTTTAAAGTTTTCATTCGCTGACATATGAAAGATACTATGGGTTTAAAGTTTTTCACTTACAGTGCATGGCTAAAGAAGATAACTATAGAGTTCTTCTTACGCCTTGACATGCTAAAAGAATATTTGATACTAGAGTTTTTTCACTTACGCTGACATTGCTAAAGAAATACTGAGTTTAAAGTTTTCACTTACGTGACGTATGCAAAAAGATACGCTATGAGTTTAAGTTTTTCACTTACGCTGACATGCTAAAAGAAGATACTATGAGTTTAAAGTTTTTCACTTACGCTGACATGCTAAAAGAAGATACTATGAGTTTAAAGTTTTTCACTTGCGCTGACATGCTGAAGTTTTTCCCGTTTCCTGGAAATCTCCTGGGACAGTAAGTCCCAATCGTATAGTCGACTGAGACTACGCCACAAAACATCTGCAAAACTCTCTTTCCTGCCATAAGAGTAGTATATCAGGGAAACAACTTTACAGCTTCGTAACAATTATCTTATGTTACGAAGACAACAAAAACACAAGTCCGCCATTTGCAATCTTAGAGTGTTTTTAAGTTTCTTTAATCATTCCTTAAGAAGACTGAAAACATAAAAACCCATGCAAAAGTGGGATTTGTTTACCAATTAGGAATGAAAACTAATCTCCGGGGCGTGTACGCCCATTAAGGTATCCGAACACTTTCGGAGCAATTTTTTTAAAAATTGTTATATAGAAACACCATAATATGTTTTTTAGATTTGAACTTCATAAAGATTAACAATAGAGTATTATTTTTGAGTATAAATTATTATGAATTTTCAAAAAAACCCAAATTTGTACTGTTTTTCAGAAATTTTTTTTCATAAACTTCAAACATGCTAGAGGTCAAACTTTTGTAATAATTCAAATAAGACTAATACTAAAATAAACTACATACTATGGACTAGTGCTTGTACTAGAATGTTAACATTCTTTGGATAAATAAAAATTTTAGAGCTAATCGAACAATCATTATAAGATTTTCAGAAAAATTTTTATGTCATTTTTCAAATAAAAGACCATAATTAAAAAAATATTGCTACAATATACATCATTCTAGCGCATTTACTAGAGAAACATTTGAAGAAAGTGTTCCCAAAATTTCAAAACAATCGAATGATAATATCTTGAGTTATCATGTTTGAAGTGTGAAAATTATACATAAAATCTAGTTTACAGAAAAATCAAATTTTAGTTTTGCCACGCGCTTAAATTAAGTATCTAAACTTTCAAAATTTCCTAAAACTATACTACCATCATATTAACTTGAAAAAATGCAGTTTAAAAGAATTTTTGACAGGTTTCTGTCACTTTAAATGACAACATCCGGTTAATTATACATCCGGTTACTTCCGGTTTCCGGTTTGTTATAAAACAATTAATATCTCATCTTCTAATTAACGTACCGACAAAAGTAAATATGTTTCAGAAAGGTAAATGAATGAACTGTCCAAAAGATCCAAAATTAAAAAAATGGGAATTTTGGCCGAAAATCGACTTTTCAACGTGTTCGGATACTTAAAGCCGAAAGATTCATTGATGCTACTTTAAGTCATTGATGTTAATTTAAATACTATACGCTATTTTGTATAATTTTTAAAGCTGTTAAAATAATCCTGCTCTGTGTTAAAGGTCGTTTAAGGTTACGGCATATCGTTTCTACCGAAGGTACGAGCAGAAGGCTAGGAACAAAGAAAGAAGAAAAGCACAAAGCGGATTACCCAAGAACAGTTCCGCCTTTTAATTCCGTTTAGGATTTGTCTCGAATTCGAATTAAATGTCCTGGACTGTCCCTATATTTTTAGTTATTTTTATTTGTGTATTACATATACGGCTTTAAGCGACACCGTGCATGTTTCCTATGCTTGTTTCACTCGAAAATGAAATTCGTTATAAATTACTTTCGTGATGTGGAAAGAAACTGAACTGTAACATTTGAGAAATGGCAGTAAATAAATTTATTCGTTTGGAGTTCTGACAACAACCGATTTAACTTAGGAACTTGCATTCATTGAAATTCAACTTGATATTATTGAAGATTAAAACATTCTAAAATTATTTTCGTAATGTGGAGAGAAACTGAACTGTAACATTTGAGAAATGGCAGCAAATAAATTAATTCGTTTGGTATTCTGACAACATTAGATTTAACTTCGGAAATTGCATTCATTGAAATTCAACTTGATATTATTGAAGATTAAAACAGTCTAAAATTATTTTAGTAATGTGGAAAGAAACTGAACTGTAACATTTGAGAAATGGCAGCAAATAAATTTATTCTTTTGGTATTCTGATAACATTAGATTTAACTTCGGAAATTGCATTCATTGAAATTCAACTT
>BGPR01013705.1:0-25293 GCA_013235015.1 Araneus ventricosus | reverse complement strand
CTGAAGAATATATTATAAGAAATAATATAAATAATATACTATAAGAAATCCCTATCATGCGTCCAAGACACCAGCTTGAATATCTCACCAATCTGTGGTAAAACTTTACATAAAAATGACAAATTCCAAAGCAAAATTGAACAGCAAATCCAGGGTACCACAAAGAACATGCAGTACATTGTTTTTTAGAATTGGTACCATTACACGAAAAGTGACTATGCGTAATCTAGACAAAGGGTGTCAAACTCAAATTCTAAAGCGGGCTATATAAACGAGGTCTAAATTTATGTCGCCCGCAAAAAATTAACCCTTCAATTTTTATAGAAATGTCAATTCAGTTCGTTAACACAGTTTAAGAAAGAACTACGACAACTGTAAACTTAAAGATTACTTCTTGACACTTGGCGTCTTTTCTATGCTACCATCTTTCCTATCGTCGCTGATTTAAGCATCGCGATCGCTATAAGGCCAAAACTTCCAGAAAAATGGGCCTTGACGTCGCTTTGTATCTCCGCATTTACGATACTGGTGACAACTTCTTCGAAGAGGGGATTTGAAACCTGGTCCAGCGATATGATAAATGCCTTAATCTTCATGGCGATTAGGTCAAAAAGTAAACACGTTTGAACATAACTTTTGGTAATAAATTCATTTTGTTCTCTACTCATTTCTATTTTTATGGTCCATCGGAGGTTGAAAAAAAACCCCACCCTAGTAACAACTGGGTCTTTCCTGTTTAATCCGGGCCGTCTGCGCATTTCAATGTTATAATTTCACTCGCTGACAACTAAGTGCTTTCATGATAGGAGATACAGTGGAATCTCGCTGAACGAGCATAATTTGTTCCAGGATCTTACGCGCAACACACATTAAGCGAATAACATTTTCCCATAATTTCCCATATAATTCAGTGTAAAATACGAAAATGCTTTCCGTGCCAACAAAAGCACTCAAAAATTTGATGTATGCATTATAAGGGGTAGGGACTCGGCGGTGTGCTAGGGGGGACCCCTAGGACGACAAAATTTTCAATTGTCCTCCGTGGAAAAGAGCGAAAAACCCTGGTTTCGAGGACAAGTGATTGACTTGTTGGCAAAAAGACAAGAAATTTACAGTTTGCTTTTTCAGATAAATATTAGCGTCAAATCCATAAACAAACCTACGCATAATAATTTATTTACCTTACAGTTTACTTTTTATATAAATACCAGTGTGAACTCTTATGAGGTGTACATTTTTAGTTTGTTTTCTGTATTAAAGTATAAGGTCCTGCATTTGTGTTGCTAAATATTCACTGGTTTCAGTAAAGTTAAAATAGCGTGTTATTCTTTTTTAGGGTGTATGAGTACCGAGGCCTAGTATTTTAGTAACAGGACAAAGTTTTTAACAGTGTCGGAACTGGAAATATTTTATGACTGCTTACAAGTCGCCGTTCGTCCTCCAAAGTATTAAAAATACTCCATACCCCCAGGTCTAGACCCCCCCCCTACAAACTATCATATGGGCACCCTTGACAACTTCTTCACATTCTTCTTCGTCCCTGGTTTCTAGTGTGAGGTTCTGAAAGGCACCCGCAAACTTTCCCACGGAAAAAGTGACCGGGCCTCCCAGGTCGCTAGCAGAGAGCGGTTAGAGAAAGGGGCCGACAAACCCTTCCCAGATTGCGTCATCCCGGAGGGTCTTCGTTTGAAATTCGCCGCCATTTGACCTCGAGTGGACACACACGGAGCAAGGGAGATGCATGGCGTACGCCTAGCACCAATTGCGATTGAGGAGTTAAAGACAGAGTTCTATCATTGGGAGGAAGGGTCCCATCTCCTGCAAATGAGGAGCTGAACTTTTGACCCCGCCTAAAAAGGGCAGGTCCCAAGGAGGGTTTTGAAACTGGAACGAGGGAGGAATGATGGGGAGATCAAGATAGGTTCGTTTTGAAGAACCGGGGAATTAGATTCCCGTGAGGGAGATTTTTGAAAAAGCAGTTCTCAGGCTGAGAAGCTGCTGTACCGGGCCTTGCCCCGTTTAACCTAAGCCGACCCTCGGCTGCATATCGCTCGTCTCGAGCGAGAAGTTCTTAGGAACCCTTGATATAACCCGTGAGAGGTTATCTGCTAGAAATCTGAGCGGATTCTTCCCTCAGATCATTACTTCGGACTCATACTCGCCTAGAGTAGAACTTTTAGAACTTTGCCATACCTCGAGTGAACTCGTGAAATCTGCGAACTGTATTTCCAGATTGAATTCTGACTTGTCTAATGCTATCTCGTCCTGAGTAAGCGGAGTTGTGTAAATTGATATTAATTTGTATAAATTGTAAAAATTCAATTAATCAAGAATTTGTCATTAAAATATTAATATCTTAATATGGCTGTGTCGTCTGGTGAGTCTTTCATAGCTTAGCATCGCTGAGCTAAGACCCTACACTAGGAAAAGCTAAGAACGGAAAAATATTGATCGAGGAAGAAAATTTGGGAATTTCAGAAAGCGAGAAGAAGCTTTGCGTCCTATAAACGTATTACCATCACAAAGGATGCGAATGAAATGGGACTGTGATGAAACAACGCATAAATGTAAACTGCGTGTAAATAAGAAACGTATAAACGGTGTTTCTTTTAGTTTATGCTCCTCTAATAGATTGTCAGCACTCTGTTAATTTTGTATATAGTTGAAAACTCTGAATGTTCTAAGCCAGAAAAAAACCAGCGGGAGTAGTCTTCCCTAAACTTTCTCGTATACTTCCCAAAAAGGTGTCATTTTCCATCTAACTAGGGTTGCCATACGTCCCATATACTATTTGTCCCGTTTGTTTCCTAAACTCTGAGTCATAATTTTAAGATGACGTGCGCCCATTTTTATGATTATGTGTAAAAGGAAAATGACAACAATTAAAAAAAATGCGTAAGTTCTTAACTTTTAAGCGCGCTTAGGTACCACAACTTTATTTAAAGATTTTGATATCGAAATCTTTCTACAGACATCACGCAAGATTTCACCATACCTTCCCTCTGGAGAATGTCAGAACGAAGTTTCGGGTTCAGGGGGTTGCCATAATTTCCGAAGCTACAATACTTCGTAGACCGCCAAGGTCAAATGCCAACTATACTAATTTGAGTAAAATAAGCGAAACGCTCGCCAACACACAGTCGCAATGTTCATTTTCAACCAAATATGCAATTTGAACATCTTTTCTTCAATGGATTTAAACGAAATTTGAGTACAAATCTGTAATTAATATTAGCAAACGTCATACCAATTTTTGGCCCAAACTTTTATAGGGACCTACATTCATGATGATAAAATTGTGTACCAAATTTTACTCATCTAGCTATTCAAGTTTCTGAGTTATAGTATTCACATGACCGCGGACAGACAGACTTCCCTTTGACGGATTTTGTCTAAAATTTGATAGAAATCTACACGTTATGTTTAAAGACCACATACCAAATTTCACCCTGTATCTCTAATAGTTTTCGAGTTATCGTGTTCACAGACAGACATAATTCCAAAATTGTGTTTTTGGACTCGGGGAGGTCTGAAACGTGGAGATTCGTCAACATCTCGAGTTCGAATTATTTGCCGATTACAATACTTTCTCTTTGTATACTTCGTATACGAGAAAGTAAAAAAATCATACAAATATGCGACATTACACGCAACGGATCGGCTTGGCCTCAATCGAATACGGAGATTAAAAGTCCCATACAATTTTTTAGAAACTCCCCAACGGTTTACCTATGCCGAATACGATGATTTTTCCGCAGAGCTAACGGATCGACTTAAATCCACATATAGCATAGTTAAGGACAATCTTATCAGGGCAGCTGAGAAACAGGAAAATCAAAGGCAGAAAATTGCAAAGGAAAAAAAACATACAGGTGGGGGACGAGGTGTATTTATTTTGCCCAAATCCTAAACCCGGTCTATCCAGAAAATTCTACAAACCTAATACAGGAAAATATACAGTTACCCCTAAATTTAGAGACGTCGTATATGAAATCCGAGATAAGTCATCGCCTCCCCACAAACAAATAGTTAATATCGATAGGTTATCAAAGGCTGTCCCGCGTTTAATTTATGATCAAAACAATAAGACTTCAGACAAATGTATCCATGCACCTGCAGCTCCAAGTCAAAATGCGGACTTTCTAGTGGTGCCGCAGACAGATAAATTTGGGAGTCATCTGAGAGCTCTTCGAGCAACTGCTTTAACACAGCCTGCGACTTCTTCTTATTCTCCAATAAGTAATTCAAATGATTCTCGAAATTCCACAGTGGCGGCGTCTGGTAGTACGCAAAATCGCTACTACTTATGAGAAAGACAAGACGGTAGAGTTGTAAAGAAATAATTTAATTTCTAATAGTTGAGTTCAGCTTGGAGAATCTGAAAGGAAAAGTGAAATTTGAGATGTTTTTGTACATTTTTAGGAAATTCGTCAATGTTACATCCAAGTGCATCAATAGTAGCTTCAAGAATGAACACAGAATCTCGCATACTTAATTGACACCTGTCTAATGCAGCAACCAACTTTGGGGTAATGAAATCTCTTCTCATTACTGATTTACTTGTCCCAGGTTCTGAGCTTTTGTTTAGTGTTGGGAAATCTTCTGAATCCATATTTTCACTAGAATTCGAAGAGGAATCTTTTTGCAATGGTTCGTATGGCGCCGAGGAAGTTGAAGCGGAAACATATTTGATTCGCCTATTTTCTTCTTTGACAACTCGAAGTCGCGCCCTTTCCTCTATGTCGGTCAGTTTTTTATCCACTCCACCTAAGTGACCGGGTCGGCCCGGCTCTCTTTGGCGCTGCAAGAACATCCTATCTTCTTCTATTTCCATTAACTGAAATGCAACAGCGTGTGCAATGTCGAACAAATTGTCTAAATTACTTATAAATTCTTGTTGTCGCCGCTTGAATACGTCTTGTATTTTCTTTGCATTTTTAACTTGATACACGTTAACAAGTTTCCTCACACAATTTGGCAACGATTTTGTAGCTATGCGTGCCTTTTCCCAAAAGATAATACATTCGCGAATATCGAGATTTCCAATTTCTTTAACAGTTAAATTCACTTCTCGGATATTGTAAAACAAAACTGAGAGAACTTGTCCATTAGAGGGAAGTTTTGAACCCGTTATTTGATGTTGTTTTCCCTTATTAAACATATCACTTTTTCAGAACTACCCAATTCCACTGCTATGTTCTGTTCACTGATTAAAAATTACACAAACATTTACTAACAAAACAACTCGGAATTATAAGCACATTGACACGTGGATGCTCTCTTTCCTGAGTAAACTGGCACTGACACGTTTAGATGCAAGTCGGCACGGGTTGCAGTGGTTCAAGTTACATGAAACTTTATTTACAATTGTTTAGACTTAAAAGGAAAAAATAAGAGGGTGTGCGGAGAAAAAGAAAACGACTTTCATTTTTTTGGGACACCCTAATATAGATGCTTTGTGTTATGTAATATTTTGCTTGAAGTGAATTACATAGTGAACTTGAGAATTCTCTGGAATAGAAATTTCCAGAATGGTGGCGAATAATCTAGTAGAGGCGACGCCATACTCGGAACTTTAGATATCGAGAAGAATCAAGACACCTCCCTCGAATCCTCGCGAGTAAAGGGACGTACCCCATGAACCCTAGAAGGGTCGAGGACAATCCAGAGACACGACCCCTTTGCTGCACCGGGCCATTCAACAAGGAGAAGGACGGAGATTGGACCTGGAGATATATAAAGGGGTGGAGATGAGAGAGGGCAGCTGAGAACAAGGGAACAAAAAAAGAAGTGGTGGGTTTTGGCAAAAACCTTAAGTGGCCGATTTCAACATCCAAGTGACGGTGGCTGCCTGGTGAATTAAAAAGATTTTATTGAGACCATATACGGTGAGCGAAGAAAGCAATTAAGCGATTTGGTTTTACTAGTACCTTGGATTGCAAATTACAAGTGAATATACTTTAAGGAATATTGGACTGGAAATCGAGTGACGTCGCCTGGTGAGTTTGAAATGCGTTTCATGATATCGAATCTCTAGAGACAATTACAGACTGTTGATTAGAGACTGTTTTAATTATTCTAGATGATCCTACTCTTCCTGGGCTTATTTTATTTAATACTAAATTTATAATTACATTTTTATACTGTAAATAAAGTTTAATGTTATACTTTTCAAATTAATATTGTCTTTCTTTGTGTCGCATTCTGAGTGTTAAATTGATTACATTAATTAGAATAATTATTAGACAAAGGTCGAACCTGGGATTCCTAATTAGATTAATTGCATTTAATAAATCTTATTTGTATTAAAGCTAAATTTAAATCATAACATTTGTTCTTCATTGTTTTCTCCTCAAATTCATATAAAAATAGGGATACCATAAATTTTTTAGTTGAAATCCGGACATGCCGGGGGTTCAAGGGTCTTGGGGGGGTCTCAAAATATGGTATAGAATTCTAACAGCCGCCTTCTTTTATTGAATAAATGAAAATTAAATGTTTGTATACATTGCTTAATAAAAAGTAAATATAAGATCCCCTTGGTTTGGTGCAATCTAAGTCGATTGGCGCCCGCGCAAACGCGCGGAGGGTTTCTGAAGACGGAGAATAAGTTGCACCAAGTGTGTAAACAATGGTTTTTCTTTCATTGGCGAAATGACGTCACCTCTCTTGAATGCATCAGCTTGTTCCTAGTTACTACCAAATTCCTCTCCAGCCGCATAAATCCGGTCATTTTGAAGTTCCGGATAAAAGCGCGGACGTGAGCTTGAAATCAGGACGAAATCCTGACGTACTGTAAGCCTATGCAAAAACCACTATAGCCACATATCTGTAGAGTACGTCCGGTAGATTATCTGCAGACAAACAGAGGAATAAACCCTCCACAGTGGCGAATCCAGGATCCGGTTTTGGGTGGGTGGAAGGGGAGGCTGAGGTCATAAAAATTTTGCATCGTAGTGACGAATGTCAAAACTCATGACTAATGTAAACTAAAACTCTTTAACTTCACAGACTTTCATCACCTGACAATAAGAATCATAAATAATACTACAATATTTTCAATAATTTAATAAAAAATACAATGAAATAACTAGCGAAAAAATGTTTTTGACCGCGCCAATGCTACAAGTGCAAGTGGAGTGACTAGAAAAGTAGGAAAATTTTCGAGCCTGTCAAGCCAGAAAGCAATGTTGTCACGATTTTTAAAATGAAATTATTTTTAAAAAATGAAAATTAAGAAAAAAACAGTTATAGGGATTTTAAATAAAATTAAGAATTTTGGTTTAGCTCTGGGGGGCTGCAGACCGATAGCCCCTTCCCTGGATTCGCCACTGCCCCTCCATGACAAAAATGTGACTAAAGAAATAATGATGAAAAGAAAGCAAGTCAATTAATACTGCTTATATATACTACATCAGGACTTACTAGACAACTTTTGGAGAAAATGGTCTAGGGAGTATTTGTTGCAAATGAGCACCTTCCACCAGGTACGACGTGGTACCTTATCCGTGGTTAACTCTGACAGCTGCAATGACAAATTAGACAGACTAAGTAAATGAATATTTCCTGCAAATAAGCACTGGCACAGTTTAAGAGCAGCGATTCCCTACAACTCCGGGTTGACAGATCAAAACAGTAAAATAAGGCCAAACCTTCTTTAAAATAAGTCAATAAGTCAAAAAGAGACCAAATTTGAAAACTGATCGACCTCATTTCCCATTAGAAAAAAGGCTATCCTTCATGAAAACGAATCCCACTTGATAGGCATATGTGCAATTCTCTGTTATTAAACTGAAAGAAATTTAAAATATCCTTGTTCTATTCAGGAGCTATTTCGTTTGACAGCTCGTTATACATCATTTCAAATGTTTAATATCAAAAATTTATTAAAAAACAATAGAATAAGTACCTAAAATTTTTTCTAAAAGCCATTAACGAAAATAAAGTAAAAAAAAGGCCAAAATAAATTTAAAGCCAAAGGAAAATTCCTAAGGCCGAGATCTTTGAAAAAAGGCCAAATTTCCAAAATTCGGCATTAAAAAGGCCATTATGGGAACCCTGTTACAACTACCACCCTCCGTTTTTGGTTACATCTCGACTTATTGCTGATATAAGCTCATTCATCAGAACTTGTCATTTAGAAACTTCTGAATGCTGGAAGATTATTTACAGCTACAACGTATCCTTGGTGGAAACTTCAATAATTCCACAGGCATGGCATTAACTTCATAACCTTGTTCTCTGTGAAATTTTCCCCTTGCTATGCGTCGCACGTTGAGAATAGGCATCTTGGCTGCCTGCCAATTCCGAGTCGTAAAGATCAAAACACTCTGACGCAATCCCTCCAGGAGCGTAAATATTTTTCGACCTTGAGGTGTTGCCCAGAGTTGTTTATTGCTTCCTGCCCATGCAATTTTCTGCCAGAGGCAAATGGCCTTGAGATTCTCCAAGAAGGTTTCTAACGCTCGATGGGTTTTTATTAAGGCTTTCAATGTTTCGACCCGGGAGGTCGCGCACTACGAAGAGTAACAAGAAGACGCACAACCCCAATTTGCAATTTCCCTATTTAAGCAAAACTAGCAACATTTTTATGCTATATGTGCTCCAAATGATTCCTGCAAACAGTTCTCTTTATACAAGAATAACTTTTTGGACGAAAATTTATGTAAATACAGTCGGACCTCTATTTAACGAACCTCTATTTTACGAATTTCTCTATTTTGCGAGCATTTTCTTGGAACCAAGAACATTTTGCGAATTTCTTCGTAAAATAACCTCCAAATAGCGAAGTGCATTCTCTATTCAACGAACTTTTTCTTGTGATCCAATATTTTTTTCCCTCCCTATTTCTCAAAATATTTCTAAACATTTCAAACTTATTCTTTCTTTTAACACATTTTATGATGATCAATGACCTTGAAGCTAGAAAATGTCAAAGCGAAAGTGTTTGAGCATCAAAGAAAAAAATTAATTCTTCATGAGGTGGATAAAGGCGTGAAGAAAAAGGATATTGCTTTAAAATTTGGTATTCCTCCAAACAGCTTATCAACCATAATAAAAAAATCGTGATAAGATACAAAATTATGATTCATCGAATTCTTGTTCAAAACGTTTAAAAGCGTGTGTCTATGACGGTGTGGATGAGGCAGTTTTGAAGTGGACAGTGTGAGAAATAAAAACAATACAGCGATGAATTGCGATGAAGACGAAGATGATGAAGATGGAAGTGATCATGATGCAGAAATCAACAAACCTTCGTATGATGAAATGCTAAAATTCATTAATTTTATTATAAAATTATCTTTTTAATTGAAAATACAGTGTATTCCCGGACAATGTTTTGTTTTATTCTTGTTTTCCTCGCAGATTTCTTTTTGATGGGTAAAATATATAAAATAAATAGATATTAATTTACAAAATAGAGGTGTGATTAATTACTTTTTTAATAATATTTAGTGTTTATGAATTTAAAATCTGTTTTGTGTAGTTTAAAGTATTTTAAAAGGTGAATCTCTATTTAACGAATTTTCCATATAACGAACATCTTTTCGGGATTTAGCGACTTCGTTAAATAGAGGTCCGACTGTAATACATTATATTATTGAAAGTATTGTTAACATATAAGAAAAGTATATTTCTTACACACATGTTTTAACATTTTTTATAGTAAAGAATCATCAATGTACTGATCATTATACAATATGGATAGAAAAATACTGCTTCTAATTATCTTAGGTACAGAGGAAACCATATTTTTAGTACTACAAACAAGAATTCTGTTGGGTTTTACCTTTAGATCCAATAAATTTAGGGCGTAATACGCTTTCATTTTTCAGAATAGTTTTTACAATTTTAGGCTCTTCCTCCAATAGTTTGTGTGAAAGTGGATAAGACATGTACCAGCTGAATACAGTTATATTACATATAGAATGATAAAACTTTTGCATCAATCTCTTGAGATTTTTACTTAAACTATTATCCAGTTTCAAAGTCTTGTATCCGCAAAAATTTTCATTTTAAAGATACAGAATGTTCTCGAACCCAATATTTCCCCAATAAATCTTAAATAGTGAGAAAAAATTATTTTCTTGTCCCGAATACCATCACTCAATGGAGCAAAGAAACCTGAAGCGAGGACGCCCTCAAGGGGTGTTCGACACCCCATGAGCTCAATTCCGACAAAAAAAAAATAAAGGATTTTTTTCTTAAAACACGTTCCGTTTGCTGAATGTGACCTTAAAGGCAGAGAGCATGGATTCGACTCATTTCAACTAAAGAGAAGTGGATATTTTTCACATTTAACGTGGCTTGGGGTGTCGGACACCCCCTTTCGCGTCCTTGCGGGTTAAGATTATTCTTAGGACGGCTCTTTTATTGGAATTGCAGCACTTAGAGATTTTTTCAATGCATGAATTTACTCACTAAGTTATTTCATTTTGCTTATAATATTTAAATCCACCAACGACCTAATTCTATTCCCCGTTTATAGGGTTATCAGACTTTCGGATATCGTCCGAACCAGGGGACTTGCCTGCCATATTGGCCTTTTTAAGGCAAAATTATTGAAATTTGGCCTTTTTTCAAAGCCCTTGGCCTTAGGCATTTTCATTTGGCCTTAAATTCATTTTTGGCCTTTTTTGGCTTTATTTTCGTTAATGGCTTTTAGAAAACTTTTTAATTACTCATTCTATTGTTTTTCAATAAATTTTTGATATTACACATTTCAAATGATATATAATGAGCTGTGAAACGAAATATTTCCTGAATAGAACGAAGATGTTTTAAATTTCTTTCGCTTAAAGTTCAGTTTAATAAATCATAGAACATTGCACAAACGCCTATCAAGTGGGATTCGTTTTCATGAAGGATAGCCTTTTTTCTAATAGCAAATGAGGTCTTCAATCAATTTTTCAAATTTAGACTTTTTTGGCCTTATTTTTTAAAGAAGGTTTGGGCTTATTTTGCTATTTTGATCTGACAACTCTGGTCCGAACAGTCCGGGTTTCAAGCTCAGGTCCACGCTAGTGACCTAGATGGATAAAATTTAGTACACAGTTTTTGATCAGGACAGTATCAGAGTTTGGGCCAAATCCGTCAAAGGGCTGCCTGTCTGTCGGTCTGTATAATCGCGTACTTCTAAACATTATAACTCGTAAACCCTACGGCTTTGATAAATAAAAATTGGTATGAGGCCTGCTAACATTAATTGTAGATCCGTGGCCAATTTTCATTTCAATCGGTCGAAAAAAGTTGCTCAATAGTCTATTTGCAGGGCGTCGGTAGGAACGCACTAGGCCCCGCGTTTTCTAAAGGCCCCGCGCCAGTGGCGGCTTTTGACATTATGAGGCCACAGGTGCAAAACTGTTTTGAGGCTCCTTCCCTAACCTATGTCGTAAATTCGCAATTGGCTTAGCACAGCGATTTGCGTCGAATTAGTTTTGAGGGCCCCTTAGGGCTTCGAGACACGAGGCGAGCGCCTCTAGCGCCTGTGCGAAAAATCGCCACTGCCCCGCGCAGCTGACTGATTTTGCAAATTAAAAATAACTTCTAATTTTTTCGAACTCGAGATTTTGACGAATCTCTACGTTTTAGACCTCCCTGAGTCCGAAAAACACAATTTTGGAATTATGTCTGTCTGTGAACACGATAACTCGAAAACTATAAGAGCTACGGGGATGAAATTTGGTATGTGGTCTTTAAACATAATTTGTAGGTTTCTATCAAATTTTGGACAAAATCCATCCACGGAAAGTCTGTCTATATGTCCGCGGTCATGTGAATGCTATAACTCACAACCTTGAACAGCTAGATGGATAAAATTTCGTACACGGTTTTATAGTCATGAATGTAGGTCCGTATAAAATTTTGGCCAAATCCGTCAAAGGGTTGACTGTCTGTCGGTCTGTATAATTTACTTTTGAAGAGAATCCGTTATCTCCACGCGCATGCGTACTGGAAGAACGGAGAGGAACTTCATTACGGAGTAGCGAATGACGTCAGTTTGTCCTTGAGCCGGTAAGAGAGGAAAATCGTTACGCATCTCTTCGAATTTCATTCTTTGCCTAGATATTTTTCAATCACTATAATGAAAAACCTTCTGATAGTCATTGGATTCTGGATAACAATAAGTTCGAATTTTTTTAGCGGGGGAAGGGGAAACGGCACTTTTTTGGGGAAGTATACGAGAAATTTTAGGGTTGAACACTCCCGCTGGTTTTATGGGAGAATGACGGACATACGAGCATCTCAGTTGAAGTTTTTAAGCCAAAAGAGAACAGGAAATCCCTGCTTTTTCTCAGGTAGGGATTTAACATATAGATTCGTGATCAAAGTGAAGGGAATAATAGCTATTTTTAGTATCTTACGTAAGTGTTTTAGGGAAAATGCATGGCGTCAAGGAGTCGCTGATTTCGGGATTTGTGTGAGCATGGAAACGATTAAAATATTCTTTTAGTAATAAATATGCCAAAACGAGAGATTTAATATACCTTCAACGCGGGAAATAGAACGAAGCTGGAGTTTTAGAAAAGTGGTTTTGGTGTACATTAAAACTTTAAATTATATAATATTAGAATTTGAAATAAAATTAAGTGAGATTATTACATACATACATTTGAATATAATCACGCGATATGTGCACATTGGACGTCGACCAATCAAAGGCAAGAATGATTGGCTTTGAATCTCACTACATAGCCAAAACAGAGTAAGAAAAGTAAAAACAACGTGTTTCATTATGCTTGCGTTGTAACGGATGCATAACGGTACATTTGGTGGGGAAATAAATTAAATATTCGGTTTTAAATGGAGGACAAATGTTTAAGATAATATATTGCTGAAAATTACTAAATAAAACATTTCATTTTGTTTGTTGTAATCATACTACTAAAAAAATTCATTTTAATTTTTTTAAATAATTTTTTGGGCAATTTCGGAATATGGCTAGAGACAGAGATGCTGGGAGAAAATAAATGTGTGGATCCGATAAATTTAAGAAAAACATAGAAACAGGACGAAAATTGCTGAAAACAGGTGATTACTCCCTAGCAAAATTTTTAAAAACCGAAAAAGTCCAACAAACTGAAGAAACATATAATTAACAGTTATTGAAAAATCAAAACCGCGAAAATCAAATTACGCCATATGACATCAGCGAAAACAATCCTAATCATCATAAAGACAGCTTTCGTCTTAATGAAGAGGAAAGCCACTATAAGAAAACTATAAAGACGAAATATAATTATGTTTCCTTATGAGGGAAACCTATAGACGATGGATTTTTTGTCAGCGCCGAATAACGAACAAGATGAATTAGTCAAAAAACGCAGCTTCAACGGGATCAACAAAGAGTTGAAAGCAAAATGTCGATAGCAATGATCCTAGTAACTGTCCTGAAATTATAAAAGAGAAATTTAGAACGGCTATCATGCAAAATGCTGTGACATAATATACTGTTTTACAATTGATAAAAATAGAAAAAGTTTTTCTGAAATTATTTAAGAAAATTAAAGAATGCGGAAAGTCAAGATGGTTTCTTTCCTGTGCCACTCTCAAATACCACTTCTTTGTGTTTAACTTCACTTAATAATTGAGTTTCATTAATGTTCGCTAATAATAATAATAATCGCTAATAATAATAATAATAATAATAAGAAGAAGAAGAATCGCTAATAATAATAATAAGAAGAAGAAGAAGAAGAAGAATCGCTAATAATAATAATAAGAAGAAGAATCGCAAATAATAATAATAATAATAAGTAATCGTTAATAATAATCTCTAATAATAATAATAATTATCGCTAATAATAATAATAATAAGTAATCGTTAATATTAATCTCTAATAATAATAATAATTATCGCTAATAATAATAATAATAAGTAATCGCTAATAATAAGTAATCGCTAATAATTGAGTTTCATTCATGTTCGCGATTAAAAAGTCATGACCAATAAGCTATGCGATACAAGCTATGCGATTTAAAAAGAATTTCAAACTGGGAAACACTACGGCAGAGAACATGAAAAAATAACTAAAACCGAAACACACTGTGTAAATTATGTTTATGAACGAATACTGGCTTCAATTTCATATTTATTAGAGCATAATTTGGCATTCAAGGGAAGTAGCCAGTGGCGAATCCAGGGGAGGGGCTATCGGGCTGCAGCCTCCCAGAGCTAAACTAAAAATCTTGATTTAATTTAAAATCATTACAACTGTTTGATCTTAATTTTCATTTAAAAAAAATAGTAATAAAATCGTGACAACATTGCTTTTTGACTTGACAGGCTCGAAAATTTTCCACTTTTCTAGTCATTCCACTTGCACTTGTAGCGTTGGTTTGGTTAGTTATTTCATTGTATTTTTTATTTAATTATCGAAAATATTGTAGGGTTTTTTATTATCCTTACTGTCAGGAGAGGAAAGCCTGTAAAGTTAAAGTGTTTTGGCTTAATTTGGCATTCGTCACTACGATACAAATTTTTATGACCTCAGCCCCCCCCCGGACCCGAGTCCTGGATTCGCCACTGGAAGTAGCGATGCGTTATATAAACCACACAACGTTAATTTCATACATTTCATAGAATTACTTGCAAGATTTCACCCAATCATGAAACAATATTTGGATGTGAAATCAGCATCGCGTTCCTATTTATTTCATAGAATACAAGACGAATTAATTTCTGCTTTGGATGAAAAAAGTTAGAAAGTAAATACTAGATTTAAATAAAAAAGCTAAATATTTCACAATTTTATTAGATTGCATCCCAGAGCCATCCAGAACAATTGTCTGTTATTTTAAGACATGAAGGGGACTTGGCACCCCCAAATTTTTTTCTACAATTTTGATCAAACTTATTCAATTTTGTAGTAGATAGATGTAAACTGTGCAGAAACTGAAATTTCTAAAATATTTTTCAGTTTGAAAAATTAAAAATTTTAAATTTTTTTAAAAAATTAACCATTTTTAAAATGCTTCTTCTCACACAATTTTTAATATTTTTTCTCCAAATTTTTTTGAAAGGGACCTCTCAATGTACTTAACATAAATAGAGATCGGATTTCTGATATCTACATTAGTTTCAGAGAAAAAAAATTTTGTTCAAAATTTTGTGAAAATTTTTGGGAAATATCAGAATTTTTCACTTTGTACATTTTTAAAAAATGTTCTAATCAAAATTTTTACAAATCCATCCCTAATTCTATTAAGCATGCATTTGTGAATAAAAAGAGATCGACTTTTAGCATTTTGTAGCAGACACAATTTTGGAAAAAAGCAAACTGAGAAAAACATCTTTAAAGTTTTAAAAACAATAAAATTGTAATAAAAACAACTTATATCAAGCTAGTTTTTTTTCAGAGCAATAACCTGACATTTGCGAGTCCTAAGTTATCAATTTCATTAATATTTATTATTACTATAATTATCAATTAGCATCATCATTTATAGGGAAAATTAGAAAAAAATTTTAAAAAAGGCGAAAAATTTCACTTTTTTCAAATTTTTTAGTCAAAATATTGAATAAATGATCTGCAGTACTATTTATCAAATATCCATTATAACAGAAAATAAATTTCAAGCCATTTTATTGAAATTTTATTTATAGTGAGAAATTCAAACAAAATGAGAAGCGAAAGCAGTGATGATGATATGCTTAATAAATAATAAAGAAGCGAAAGTAGTAAAACAGTAAACAAACAAAGATTAAACCGCTACTGTTTGAAACAACTATCTTGCTTTGCTTTCATGGAAAAAATTAGGTGGCTTTGCAACTTGCACTTGAAATATGCATGATTTAAACATTGGAAGTGGGCGTGGTACGTGATAACGTGTTAGACAAAATAACTTCGTATCTCACTAAATATTTGTCTGATTGTTTTGAAACTTTCAGATTATTAAGTCAAAGGTTCAAGGATCATTTTCCACTCAAAATTTGTGAAAATCGATATTTTCATTGATTTTCCGGAATTCTTAGGGTGTCAGGTCCCCTTAATGTACAGTAGAGTCTCCCTACATCGAAGTCTCCTTACAGCGAATTTCTCCCTATAACGAAATTTTTAATCGGAATGTTAAATAACATTCAAAATAATCTCCATATAACGAAGTGGTTGTTCTCCCTATAACGAATTTTTTCAGACCTTTATCTTTTCGATTTTTGTCATTTTTGAAGAAAGTTGCTAATTTCTGTGCAAACAAATCGCTCGCACATGCCTGTTTCTGGAACCACTCGCATTGTTCATTCCAGCGATAACACATAACAACAGAATGCTATGTGAAGGGTAATGCAGTTCTGGGGACCTGGGTTTCTACAGAGGGAGCAACATTTCTACGGGTCAAGATTCCAAGAATCGGGGAGGAAACAGCAAATGGATGTGACAATACGCATTTTATGTTTATCCGTACTAGTACATATTATTCTCTAAATTGGTGAATTGTCTTCGCTTTTGAGCATTTTATTTATACAATAAAAATGAGTATAATTTTAACAAATTTATAATAAATATTACTTCATTTTTAATTGAAAGTCATAATTAAATATTTTTGAACTTATCGCACATACTAAAAGGTTTGTAACATTTACTTAAATTACTACAAAAATCTCTAATCTCCGTATAACGAAATTTTCTCTATAGCGAATCTTTCAACTGGAACCAAGCGATTTCGTTATAGGGAGATTCCACTGTATTTGACTCTGAAAGTGACATGAGTGTACAAGAACGATTTATTTGTTTTTAAACGGTAAAAGACTCGACAGGAAAAGGGTTATCAGTCAAAATTGAAAGCCTATCAGAAAAAGAGGAATTATATTTGGGGAAGTGTATAGACAGTGGTACTATAACTAGGATTACCATACCTCCGGATTTCAAGTTCACGTCCGGACTAATGTTCGGATCTTCAAAATGTCTGGATTTATGGCTGTGAATGCGGCGAGAGAAAAATTTGGTTAAACTAAAGAGCGTTTTCACAAAATGAAAGAAATTGTATTGTTTACATCCATTGTTAATGAAAAAGTGGATCTACACCAGTTCAAACTGAGAATTGAAAGTTGGGAAGTTTTGTTTTAATTCTGTTTTTATCACTATAATTTTGAATTACCAAACATTAATAAAAATTTTATATTCTTTGCATTCTGACGTCTTAGATTTTTTTTACTTCCGCAAACTCTGTGCTAGTGTTATGAAAGGGGGTCGTTGGCAGGCAGCTTTTAGAATTTTATACTGTACTTTGTCCCCCCCCCCTACGTGTCTGGATTTCATTCAAACAAATTAAGGTATTTCTAACTATAGCGGATCTACTATGAGAGGTTTTACTTAAAGGTTTGCAAAAGCCCTTGAAAAGAATTCGAAACCACACTATATACTCTGCAGAAGTCTTAATTTGAATTTTATTCATAGAGACATTTCTAAATCTTCTCCTCTGTATATACATTTTTCGCGGCTTATGAAAGCACATATAATATTTTTGCAAGTTCTGTAATGTTCCGGGATATACTAGAAAATCACTGTTTTCACTCCATATATCTTACTCCAAAACCGCTGTCAAAAACGAATGTCGCTTCAAAAGTGTGAAATCTGTGAGATCGCATTCAAGTATCACAATTTTCTATAGCTTCGAATTTTCTTTAAGAATATATTATTGACTTGGGAAAAGAATCATAAATCCAATAAATCGAAAATAAACTTCAATTGAATTTTTATTCACTTTAGTTATTTGGTATAACATACTAAATGAAGTAAATATTGCGAGCCAGATATTTCAAAATTCTAATATAGACATCCGTACACAAATTCACATTTAACAGTCCTTTTAAATTTTTCTGAAAAATTTCGCGCAGCGGGATTCATATATTCTTTTAATAACTACAAAGGAAATAATGGAAGAGTTAGTTAAAAGTACTAATAAAAAACTACTAATAATAAAAGAGAAAGTCTGTCTGTCTGTGCGTGTGTCTGTTGGCGGTGTACAGAACAGACCGTAGAACATAGAGCTACCAAATTTGGCACAGATATACTTTGGATGCTGTAGATGTGTACCTCTGAGCCGTTTTTTTGAAATGTTAACTAGAATTCTAATTAATTACAAATCAAGCGAAATTTTGGCTTTTTTCTTAATAACTTCCGAAAATATTACAGCACAAAACTCATTTTTACGCCATCTGAAATTGCAAAAAATTACCTTTTTAATGATATCAATTAAATAGCCGTACAATTTTTTCTACCTTTTTCATAACCTTTAAAAATATTTTTTGGCATAATTTACAACAATACTTTTCATTGTTGCAACGCATTTCAAACCGTTTGCATTGTTTAAATAAATATTTAATTGCGTGTTTCTCTTTGATTGAAAGCTAATACATTTTGCTTTCATATTTTATTTCATCAATTATTTTTTGTAGAATCTGTAAACCAAGCTCTCTGAGATCTTAGGTGTATGAATATATATATCCAGTAAGCTAAATGATTATGGTTGCTATGCTTTTATTCTTTCTTCAGCAAGTTTTAATTCAGTAAACATGCGGCTGGCCATAAAATGTGCTGCACCGTTTTAATGTTGAAATCGGATGCATATTTTGGAAGAGGAATAGGAAAGTGAAGATGGCGCTGACAACTTGCATTTAGATGTTACATGACATGGTCAGTTATTTGACTCCTTTAGGGACATTTATGTAGACAATGAAAAGAACAGGTGCAAGGCCACAGAAAAAACATGGGTTAAATATCTACTACAATCTGCTTACGTTGTTAAGGGAACTATGAATATAAAATGATGCAAGATTCAATTGAAATCATATTCTCGGCGAACAAGCTGGTCGCCGAAGGCGGTTAGTTAAAAATAATAGAACTTGGTGAGAAAACCAGCGGGAGTGTTCTCCCCTAAACTTTCTCGTATACTTCCCCAAAAAGTTGCCGTTCCCCCTTCCCCACGTGGCTAAAAAAATTCGAACCTATTGTTACCCAGAATCCAATGACTATCAGAAGGTTCTTCATTACAATGATTGAAAAATATCTAGGCAAAAAAGGAAATTCAAAGAGATGCGTAACGATTTCTTTCTCTTACAGGCTCAAGGACAAACTGACGTAATTCGCTACTCCGTAATGAAATTTCTCTCCGCTCTTGCAGTACGCATGCGCGTGGAGATAACGGATTCTCTTCAAAAGTAAATTATACGGACCGACAGACAGTCAACCCTTTGACGGATTTGGCCCAAAATTTTATGCGGACCTACATTCTTGACGATAAAACTGTGTATAAAATTTTATCCACCTGGCTTTTCAAGTTTTTGAGTTATAGCGTTCGCATGACCTCGAACATGCAGGCAGACAGACTTCCCTTTGACGGAATTTGTCCAAAATTTGATAGAAACCTACAAATGATGTTTAAAGACCACATACCAAATTTCATCCCCGTAGCTCTAATAGTTTTCGAGTTATCGTATTCACAGACATACATAATTCCAAAATTGTGTTTTTCGAACTCGGGGAGGTCTAAAACGTGGAGATTCGTACAGATCTCGAGTTCGAATTTTTTGACAATCACAATACTTTCTCATTATATACTTCGTATACGAGAAAGTAAAAATGAACAGTTTTTATTCTAAGGAATTGATCAGCTATTTCATGTGTCAAAGAATACTTCCAAATTCAATATTTTCTAGTCATAATTTATAGTAGCGGTTTTTCTTTTAAGAAGAGATTGAAAATTTATCACGAATATGGGACATCATAGAATTTTTATGTTATTAGGATGATATTCACTAACTGTCTGAAAAGGTAGAGATTTAAATTCGACTTTGCAAAACAAAATTAATTGCATTGAATTATTTAATGAAATTAAAATTTGTCTTTAAGTTCCGCATAACAGGGTCACAATATTATAATATGTATTTGTAAATAAATTTATTTGAACTGTATTCAAATTGTGTGACTGTTCTGAAAATATATTGACCTTATCAATAACGGTCGTATCTGCAAACAAATCTTTCTCATGATTCAAAATTATTATATCCTCATACAGGCAATTTGTTTGGCTACAATTTACTATAATAGTTTTATTAAAATAATTTAAGGATAAGGTTAGATGAAATTCTTTTGTTGTTGTCTAAAAGTTGCTCTGAGCGGACCCCAGACAGTTGCCTGGTTCCAATCGATGGGACTATTATCCCGAACGAGAGGAACACCCCAGAAAGCATTCATAATAAATGTAAGATCTAATCATTTGGGAGTAGAGTAAGACAAAGGGAAAAAACAACAAAAGGACATTAAAGACATCGAATGTTACTTTAAACCAGCGGGAGTGGCCTCCCCTAAACTCTCTCGTATACTTTTCAAACATTTGTCATTTCCCTTCCCCCTGCGTTGATAAAAAGCTCGAACCAACTGTAACCCAGAATGCAATGACTATCAGAAGGTTTTTCATTGTTGATTATAGTGATAATAAAATATTGAGGTGAAGAATCATATTCAAAAAGATACGTATGTGTTAAAACTTCACAATATTTTTTTTTTTTTTATCAAACTCGAGCAATGCCAGTTCCGCGTGCGGAGAAGAAAACAGAATAGCTTGCGCATGCGCAGAGATTGTTTCCAGCACGCAAGTAAAACGAGACGACCTAAATGTTTGCTTCCTTACAAAATCTCGCCACCAGAATTGGTTTTTGGCAAACTGCCAAGTTTTCGAAGTGTCTCTTCTTTGCACAGGCATTTCTACTATTGCGCATGCGTATGGAGTAGAACAAGTATGCGATTATACAGACCGACAGACAATCAACCTTTTGACGGATTTGGCCCAAAATTTTCTACGGACCTACATTCGTGACGATAGAACTGTGTATAAAATTTTATCCATCTGGCTTTTCAAGTTTTTGAGTTATAGCGTTCGCATGTTATCGAACATACAGACAGACAGACTTCCCGTTGACGGATTTTGTCTAAAATTTGATAGAAACCTACAAATGATGTTTAAAGACCACATACCAAATTTTATCCCCGTAGCTCTAATAGTTTGCGAGTTATCGTGCTTACAGGCAGACACACACACAGACAGACATAATTCCAAAATTGTGTTTTTCGGAATCAGGGAGGTCTAAAACGTGGAGATTCGTCAACATCTCGAGTTCGAATTTTTTGACGATTACAATACTTTCTAGTTGGATACTTCGTATACGAGAAAGTAAAAATTACGAAAACGTAGGCTTTGTGGTTTTCTATAATGTGCGAGTACACAAAGGAATAAGTATTGTGCTTAAAGAAATCAGTGGTCCCAGCTTGTAAGCTGGTTTTCTCTACAGATTTAATAATAAATAAATAAACTGATAAAATAATGACATTTTTGTGTTTTTTGTACAGTTTTAATAATTATTTTCCCCTTTAAAGCGCATTTCATAAAAAAGTTAATAACATTGTTTTGAAGGCAAATAAACTACAAAAAATATCTACTTTTATTTAATTGTACTTTTTTTCTATAAAAATTACTTCTCAATCACGGTACATAAAAAAAATGTTCATACAGGGAACTTCCTGCAACATACGCATGATTATACTTACCGACACTCAGATTTACTTCCTTTCCATTTGATATAAATCTAAAATATTTGTGGAAAGGCCACAAACCAAATTTCTTCCTTCTAACTTATTGCATTTTTGACTATTAATTTTAATCAATTAGAATTATAAATTATTTAATTTAAATAATTTAATCAAAATTAAATTGTTGTTTTTCCAGAAATGGTTTTTTCGGACCAGAGAGGTCTGACACGTGGTGATTCAACGCAATATCGAGGTTCTGTCGATTACAATACTTTCTCTTTGTAATCGTTAATAAAATCGCATATGAAAAACAAACAGGATTGAGCTCCTTCGGTAGTTTTAGGGTTACCATAATTGCCAAGCATTGATACATGACGTTTAAGTGCTAAGAAACAAATAAAACGTGAAAACAGTGGGTAGGTAGTGATTTATTTTTCTCTGATAAAAAAATCAATAAAGTCAAATAAACACGCAGAATAATATAAAAAAGAGCAAGGCTAATCCTTTTCAGCTCAGTCATATTTTAAAGTTGATTTTACTTTCTTTATTATATGATTTCTTCCTTTCACGTAATTATAAAACTAGACACAATTCATTTCAAAATTATATTGACAATTCAAAATTGGTTCAGTTGTCTCCACTGACACCCTGTTTCTTTCTCCCGACCGTTGAGTTGACTTTATATTAGGGGAATAAATGAAATACGTATTCGCATAGCTTTATTAGACATGACTTCTGATCAACATGCTTTGCCTCCTCCCCGAAAAAAAAAACCCATTTGTCTTCCATATTCAGTTTCACAGTTGCTTAGTAGTTTTGATTGGTATTATTTTTCTCTAAATAATCTTAGGAAGAAAACGGTGAGTTACACACGCTTACCAGGAGTAAATTTATTTCTTAACTTATACAATGCAAATGAGTGTACACTTGTCTCTAAAGGCAATGGTGAGACGACTGGCTGTCTGACATTGAAAACGTTTTATTTCCTTGTTGACATTGAGATGATGTTAGACATAGGACATCATGCACTCATCAAGCACTACAAACTCATCATATCATTTACAATCGGACCTCTATTTAACGAACAACTATTTTGCGAATTTCTCTATTTTGCGAACTTTTTCTTAGAACCAAGAACATTTTGCGAAATTTTTCTTAGAACCAAGAACATTTTGCGAAATTTTTCTTAGAACCAAGAACATTTTGCGAAATTTTTCGTAAAATAACCTCCAAATAGCGAAGTGCATTCTCTATTGAACGAACTTTTTCTTGTGATCCAAATTTTTTTTCTCCCTATTTATCAAAATATTTCTAAACATTTCAAACTTATTCTTTCTTTTAACACGTTTTATGGTGATCAATGACCTTAAAGCTGGAAAATATTAAAGCGAAAGTGCTTGAGCATCAAAGAAAAAAATTTAATTCTTCATGAGGTGGATAAAGGCGTGGAAAAAAAAGGATTTTGCTTTAAAATTTGGTATTCCTCCAAACAGCTTATCAACCATAATAAAAAAATCGTGATAAGATACAAAATTATGATTCATCTAATTCTTGTTCAAAACGTATATAAGCATGTATCTATGAAGATGTGGATGAGGCAGTTTTGAAGTGGACAGTGTGAAAAATAAAAACAATACAGCGATGAATTGCGATGAAGACGAAGATGATGAAGATGGAAATGATCATGATGCAGAAATCAACAAACCATCGTACGATGAAATGCTAAAATTCATTAATTTTAATATGAAATTATTTTTTTAATTGAAAATACAGTGTATTCCCGGACAATGTTTTGTTTTATTCTTGTTTTCCTCGCAGATTTCATTTTGATGGGTAAAATATATAAAATAAATAGATATTAATTTACAAAATAGAGGTGTGATTAATTACTTTTTTTAATAATATTTAGTATTTATGAATTTAAAATCTGTTTGGTGTAGTTTAAAATATTTTAAAAGCCGAATCTCTATTTAACGAATTTTCCAAATAACGAACTTTTTTCCGGGATTTAGCGACTTCGTTAAATGGAGGTCCGACTGTATATAACAGCTGGGCCTCAATTTGCAGGCGTTCACCCCTCGTCTCACCGTAGATGAATCTGTATCAAAAGGAACAGAGCACTTGGAAACTTTACTTAAAAGTTCTCTAACCGTGCCCTGTGCTCAGGAAAAAAGTTGGCACCTTACGTTAGAAGGTCGCAGGGTAAACGTGAGTTCTCTACTTTCAACTCTTTATACGTGTACCTGCCTCAATGAGACCAGGCCACTTGAGATTTTACTTTTGAGTCCAAATGTGTTCTGAAAAATAATGAAAATTTACTCTGGAGCGTCGCTGAGGGAACTGACTTTCTATCTAAAAGCAAGAAGTCAACTTACAAGAAAGTTAAAAGGTTGAAGGAGGGTCCTCCCCCTTCCGTCCAGGCCCTGGCAGGGTTCAATGGACGGGCCTCTCTTACTTTTTTGTGGGGAAGTTCGCAACAAAGGGATAAAAGCGGGGCAAATAGTAATACGGGACTAAGTAGTCAAATACGGTGACAGTCCCGCATATACGAGACTGAGAAGTGAAATACGGTAACAGTCCAGTTCTAAGTAGTGAAATACGGTGAACGTCCAGTATATTCGGGACTAAGTAGTGAAATACGGTGACAGTCCCGTATACACGGGACTAAATAGTGAAATACGGCGACAGTCCCGCATATACGTGACTGAGTAGTGAAATACGGTGACCGTCCAGTATATTCGGGACTAAGTAGTGAAATACGGTTACAGTCCCGTACATACGGGACTAAGTAGTGAAATACGGTTACAGTCCCGTATATACGGGACTAAGTAGTGAAATACGGTGACAGTCCCGCATATACGGGACTAAGTAGTGAAATACAACGACAGTCTGTATATACGGGATTAAATAGTCAAATACGGTGACAGTCCTGTATACATGGGACTAAATAGTGAAATACGGTGACAGTCCTGTATATACGGGACTAAATAGTGAAATACAGTGAGTCCTGCATATACGGGACTAAATAGTGAAATACGGTGACAGTCCTGTATATACGGGAATAAATAGTGAAATACGGTGGCAGTCCCGTATACACGGGACTAAATAGTGAAATACAGTGACAGTCCCGTATACACGGGACTAAATAGTGAAATACGGTGACAGTCCTGTATATACGGGACTGAGTAGTGCAATACGGCGACAGCCCGGTATATATACGGGACTAAGTAGTGAAATACAACGACAGTCTGTATATACGGGATTAAGTAGTGAAATACGGGACTAAGTAGCCAAATACAGCGACAGTCCCGTATATACGGGACTAAGGCCCGTATTCACCAACTCTTTAACACTCGGATTAAACCTCGAATCAATGTTAATCCCTTGATCATATGAAAATCCGTATTCTCCAACGAAAATAACGAGATCACCGGCTATTTTAACACCCTGTTTTTGATCCTCAGAAATCTGAGGATTAACATTGATAATCCACGGATTTTCGTTCTACGCATGCGCCATTTTCTTCTACCTTCTATCAAAACAAACATGACAGACGACGGTTTGTCGTATTTAGACGATATTGAAAGTTTAGAAATTTTAGAAATAATCGAAAGAAGGAAGAGATCTGTGCATCCAGATAGAGCGAATGATTTGGATTGTATGGATAATGTATCCTTTCGATCGCGTTATCGTTTAAATAAAGATACAGCCGAATCATCGATTCAAATGCTGGATGATACGCTTTCAGCTCCATCAGAAAAAAATT
>BGPR01013704.1:0-41038 GCA_013235015.1 Araneus ventricosus | reverse complement strand
TTTTTTTGATTTTTTTCAAAAAAATCGATTTATTTGATTTAAATCGGATTTTTTTTATTTAAATCAAGATTTTTTTGATTTTAATGATTTTTTTAAACTATATATATATATATTTTTATTATTTAACATTTGTATATTAGACAATGAGCATTACAGTCATAGAATTATATATATAACAACATACCAGTCATTAAGCTGTACTTTATTTTAAAAAAAAAATTAAAATTTAATTCAAAAATGTAACAACTATTTAAAAAATATTTTTGAACTAAAATATAACAATAATATACTTTTGAAATATAAGATAATTTTATTAAGGAAAAAAGGAACAATATAATAAAAATTGTAATTTCTTGACTATAGATATATTATTGTATGTTAAAATATTATGGAATTTTACACTCAGCTGTTCATTTGTTTCATTACAAACACAAGTTTTGAAGCTATCTCTACTCCTAATCTGTTTGACCCAAAACATTAAATAAAAAAATTTCTAGATAAAATTTTTAAATTCAGGCTTGAAGGTGCATTGAGTCACCATCAGGACTACCTGCATGCCAAATTTCATGACTGTAAGTGTGATAGATTCATCTGGACATTGCGCACAAGCTCACAAACATTATCTTTTATAAGTGTAGATCATAGTTTAAAATGCACTATGTAAATGTTTGTATATCTTTTGGAGCATTTATATGCATTACTTAATTATCTTACATTTGAACATTATTGCAATATCAAAACTTTGTTGCCCCCAACACTATTTAGTTTTCTCCAATATTAAAATGAAACTCACTGCATTTTACTATGTTCTTTCTTTGTGAACATGATCCTAATATAAATACATGAAAATAATAGGTTTAGGATAGGGCTAATAGTACTCCTTTTAGAATGTATATAGTAGTGTTATGAAATTTTGTTTCAGAATAGGAATTATTAGAGATAAAGTTCGGGAAAATTCCTTGACTCGGAGATAAGTTTTTTAGATCTGGATGTTTAACAATTTTAGCAAAGTAACTCGAAAATTTTGCTCCAATATTCTTGAAGTTTTAATTTATAATTTTCTGTGAGATTCAACAATAATTTTCGAGTGTATCACGGTGACTGTATCTAAGGGGGTTCGTTCTCATGTGGCCCCCCCCCCCCCCCGGAATGAAGCAAGTTTTTTAAAATACTTTTTTTTGTAGATTCTATGTCTAGACAATAAACTAAACCCATTCATGATGTTTTCTCATCATATTTCAAAAAAATTATTGTCTTGCGCCGCAAAGGGTTAAAATCTATTTTGCTTGCGTTGTCAAAAGTAAAGATATAGAAAGTACTCTAGTTACATCAATTCAATGAAATATTTTTTTTTATGTTCTATATATTCTTACTTTAAATATATTTTTAAAAATATTTTAAAATCACTATTTAAAGATACATGAACAATTTTATTTCATTAAAGCAGATTAACTTGATATTTAAAATAAAGTGATTTAAATCAGTGATTTTTTTTTAAAAAATCAGTTGATTTAAATCGCGATTTAAATCAGTGATTTTAATCAACTGATTTAAATCACCGCAACCCTGGTTGCCAGTGAAAATAAAATCAGCTTTTACATGAAGTAAAAAAAAACTAGCCTTTCCCAATGTGAATTCTCTTTCATAAAACTCACCTTATAAAATACATTATAAGCTATTTGAAAAATATCAGACCTGTTACAGCTTGAAATTCATTTCTCTGAAAGTTTAATCATTGTAATAATAAATTTTTAGTAAACATTTTTTTTAATAATTCAAAGTCACTTCAATAGATTTTGATAAACAAATTAGTGTCTCGTGTACAAATGATTAAGGAATAAGTCAAACATTTTATTTTACCAAATGGGCTGGCAAATCAAAGAAACTTTAAATGTGTTTTTGGGATTGGAAAGATGCAAAATCCCAAGAGACCAATTTTTGTTCAATTCAACTTTCCTGTTAGCTTCAATAACAGCCAAAATGTACAACAACCTCATGCAAAGGAATTGGAGAAAAAATTGCATGTTTCACAAAAAAATATTTGCTGAACTTGAACAAATTTTAGCTGACAGTTCAATTTTATTTAACTGGAAGGAAACAGATTATAACAAAACTTATGATCAAAGAACCCAAGTTTAGGTACTTGCAGGGGTCATTGTGACAATACTTCCAAAATTCAGAAAAATGCCACACGCAAAAACGAGACATAATTTTTCAATGATTCAGATTTTACATATGATACACATACATTTGTACAAACTCCCAAACGTGAGCACCCCAAATATAAATATGTTTTTGACTCACTCCCTAGGTACGTACATAAATGGTAGTGTGGTTCGTTCGAGCCTTTTTCGATAATGGGTACTACCCTTGTGATGGGGGTGGGGTCGTCACAAGTACAGCTCGTAATGGGACCGTTATGCATTTGGAAATAATTACCATGTTAATTGTTGTGGTGGCAACTCATACAGTGCTCCATATGTCTAGGTTGGTCAGGGGGTTAGTGCTTATGCTTATACCCAATTCCAAACGATTTATATATTTTTAAAAAGTTAATTTAAAAAAGAAATGTAAGCAATTAATACTGTTTCACTGCATCATCTCATAGAATTGATTATCATTGCAGTTTATAAAAATTTTGGTTTATGTGGAGTTTAAAGTACCCACTTACTTCATTCCTCTTACAATCGGCATCCCTTTGCCGCCAAGAACGGTGATGAGAGAACATTTGTTTTGGATGTGTCTAGATGTTTTTAACGAGTAACAAGTGCGCATGTGCACAAATTTATCTTTTCATCGGTGCTTTGTTTATCAGGCTATATTGCGCCACGTTTCGATTGGACTGTTTTGTTCAACTCTTCGATGTGATTGGTTGACAAATTCGAATAAAACTTCGTTTGAAATTCTTTGGATTGAATATTGGTTCAGTACCATGTATGTTATTCTGTGTGTTTCATTTCTCAATGAATAAGTGAAGTTATGAGTAATCCGCTATACTGAAAGCGAAGCCACTGATATTTTTTAAGTTTAAAAAATTTGCCCGGTACACGCTTGAAATGCTGCAGGCATTGCATGCTCAATCTCTCATTTTCAGGTCACACATGTGCAAGAGAGCAATAAAAATCATAATGCACATCCAAAACAGTATTTGGAGACGGCAAATGAAATTGCGCCAAGAAAAATTGGCCAAAAATAGGTGTGTACCATAAACTCCACATTTACCAAAAAAATGTTTTAAAAGTTTTTTCTGAGGGATGGATGTATAAGATCTGAGAAAAGATGTGTTCTTATCTTGTTAAGAGTTTAAAATTCAGTATGATCTGCAAGACATTTTGATGTAGAAAATGGCTTTTCACTCACTCTTCCAGTATTACAGTAAATTCTCGACTATCCGGAAAGCTCAATTAACCGGAAAAATTAGAAAATTAGTTTTTCTAAAAATTTTACATCTGCCCGCGCCGTTGCATTCAAGTGGACAATTTATTTCTGGAATGCAACGTCCGCAGGAGCGTAGAAGGGATAAAAAGCAATATATAGTACTGTGACAAATACAGATTTGTTTTATGGGGGGGGGGGCACAAAGGAAAAAATAAAAACCAAAAAAAAAAAAAAAAAAAAAAAAAAAAGGAAAGGGACAGAATCGGCAAAAAAAATCTCATGGGCGTTACTCCAGAGATTGGCAAGTCTCTTTCTTTTCCTTTATTTATTTACTCTCCGAATACTGGCACATGTTGATTCCAATTACATAATATCACGTTTGGGAGAATTGGAGGCCAGCGTATTGCGCAATAACCCTTGCGATTTTTTAAAAGATAATTAATTAGTTTTGATATTCAATCTGGGATTTGTTTATGATCACTTAAAAGAGTTTTATTAGGCTTGCTGAGTAGAATACTTTTCAGTTTCGTCGGCTATTTTTATATGCTTATATTTTTACAATCTATATAATTATGGTAAAAATTCGGCTACAGATTATACTTTCTTTTTCATCATCAATGTTAAATTAAAATCTTCATAATATGTTTTGTAAATACAATGTTATCGAAGATACAGAAGTATTCTTAAAAATTATATTTAATTCACAGTTCAAAAAGATAAAAATAAATTATTTGGCTGAAAAAATCTTTAAAAAAAATCCCTTTTCGGCAAGCTTGAAGGCAAAGGTAGATTCCTTTAAGTTAATGTTACAAAAGTAATGAAGTATTACATATTGATCAATACAGACATAGCCAATGACTTTATTGTTTCTACACATTGCAATATTTACGCTGTGATTCTGTTTTCATGTCATTTAATTTTTTGCTATATCAAGGTTTTATCATTCCAATTTTCATTCCAAAAAGTTATGATAGATTTATCGGTCAGTACATTGGTCAATTTTTTTGTATCTCAACACATAATCATTCAACAGGTAGGAGTCATAAAGAAATAAACATCTCAACAGTGCAAATATCTCCTAGATAACATTAAGCCAGCGTATCTGAAACAGTAACAAGAAATTGACTCTTGGCACGAATGAAGAAAGACTCTAGATTTAAAAATTAATTTATTTAATCTAGGTTCCAATATAATTGTACGAACATTACTTTGTCCTATGGTAAAATCACATGACATGGAAACACTTAAATACTACTAGAATGGGCTCATTTAGAGAACTCCCTGGTTACACAGATAATAGTCACTAAATTCTTAACATATAAGAGAATAAAATTATTAAACATAGTGTGTGGAAAATTTAGTACGTGTTTTTAAAGCATAGGGATATGAATGCAGTCAATTTGAACAGTAAATTTAAATCTCCATCGACGGTTAAAACCAAATACTCAGGCAGAAAATCCCAAACAATTTTAAAGTTAAGGAGATATTTTTCAATAGTGAAAAGGATAAAGGAAACTCTTATTTAAATATCTATCGTTTTTGGTACTTTATATTGATTTTATTAAACAAATCGTGGTCCCGCCATGTTTAGCTAAATGTCAAATTAAAGTATTCCGTCAAAAAAACCTATTATCAAATTAACTATTAAAATTATTTGATTAATTGAAATTAACTATTTACTTAATTAAAGTTAAAAATTAATTGCTACAAAACTTCACTAAAACCTTTTTCATGGCTCATACTATATGCCAGTAATCTTTATCTTATAATTATCTAATAATTATATTAATTTAAATAAAAGTCACTGTGGCTATGTATGTATGTTCCATATCTCCTCCTAAACCACTGGACTGATTTCAATCAAACTTTTCAAACTTTTTATTTAAGAAAAGAGAAAGGTCACCTTCAACTTTTCAAAGCCTAAAAGATGCTTAAAATTTCACTTAATTAAAAATTAAGCAAGGCGTTTTTCCGCGATATCTTTCATTTCCATAAATTTGTTTCTCGCATTTTAATATTTTTTTCAAAATTAATTTTAAACTGAATTCGTAACAATATTCTTGTTGATGAAAAATAATACGAAGAACTGTTTCCAGAAGGAAGAATACTAAAAGAAAATTTTAAAAGTAGACGATTTAACAATTTATATCGGGACCAGCTATTGATTTATTTTCACGCTTTAAATTAATGAATAATTAAACAGTTAATTTAATTGTTTCAAAATATTCATTAAAACCTTTCATTGACTTTAGTAATTGTTAACAAAATTTGAAGTACCTATATAACAAATAATAACGTATGAAGAAAACGGATGTTTTTAAAAATCGTCTGGTTCAATTGATATTCTCATTTTAATTAAAAGCGTTTTAGATCAGAAAAGTAATTTGTGTATTATAATATTTATGCAATAGTAATTTTTACATTAAAAATATTAAACATGAAAACATTTTAATCCGGAGCAAAGCCAGGTATATCAATTAACAGTTATAATTAACAAAATTTAACAAAGATATTAACTATAAACTAATTAAATTAATTAGTCTTAAATTAATTATACATTACACCGTATAAAAAGTGAAGGTGAATGCGGTTGATGGAACTCATAACTTCTAAATAATTCTTGCTGTCAAAAAACTTTCAATATAAAAGTAGTTTGTTATGATATGGTGATAATTACCCTAATTGAAATTTTCTTTCTATCTTCAATCTTAACAAAGCTATGGGGAAATGATAAATTGGGGGGGTGGGTATTGAATATCGCTTTTCAGATCATAACTTATAAGAAATTCTAGCAGACAAAAAACTTTTAGTATAAAAGTTGTTCGTTATCATAAGGTGATAATTCGCCTAATTGAAAATTTTTTTCTATCTTTAGTTGTAACAGAGCTATGGGGAAATGATAAGTTGAGGAGGGGATTGAAAATGGCTTTTTAGCTCATAACTTCTAAGAAATTGTGGCTATCAAAAAAGTTTCAATACAAAAGTTGTTTGTTGTGATAAGGCAATAATTCGCCTAATTTGAATTTTCTTTCTATCTTGAATCGTAAGGGAATTATGGGAATATGAAATTTTCAGTCCCCCACCATTTCCACCCCTTGAGCTTGTTAGCCCATCTGCGAACTCGGGCGAGATTTTCACCGTCCTTACAACATATCCGTCGCCAGTTAAAATCTAATCAAAATTACTCTAGTTATCGTGGTTACAAAATAACATGGGCCAAAGCGTTATGCATATACTTCTCTACTAATAATAATAAGGAAAAGAACATTTTGCCCTCTATTCTCATAAGTATTGGAGCTACAAAAATGAAAGCAGGTGGAAGTGACTGCAAATGACGAGACCTTTCCAACATGGGGTAACATGCATAGGGTAAAACGTACTTTAAGTTGGGGGAAAGGAGGGGAAGGGTGGGAAAATCACTTTTCAGCTCATAACTTCTAAGTATTTGCAGCTATCGAAAAAGTGTAAATACAAAAATTGTTTGTTATGATAAGGCGATAATTCACCTAATTTGAATTTTCTTTCGATTTTCAATTGTAAAGGATTTATAGAGAAATGAAAATTTCCACCCCCCACCATTTCCACCCCCTTTGAGCTGGATAGCCCATCTACGAACTCGACCGAGATTTTAACTATCCTTACAACATATCCCAGGCTGGTTAAAATTAAATCAAAATTACTCCAGTTATCGTGTTCACAAGATAACATGGGAAAAAGCGTTATACATATATATATATACCTATATATATATATATAAACTTTTTAACGAAGGGTGGTTTTGGGTTCTAGGGGTCACGATCGATGAAGATCTGCAGAAATTTTCCGGAAGTCGTGTCATGAGAACCATTGCAATAGGTAAAGTTCCTATAAGGAATCTACCTAAAAAAGGCTTCAGGTATCCGGAAATAGGCGGTTCTCGAGCATGCCGGTTAGTTAAGCTTTTACTGTATATCTGAAACTGAAGAATGCATGTTCGCAAAGGTGAGATAAGATAAATTGCTAGAAGAAAGATAATGGGTCATGGAGTTCACAGGTGCTCCACTCACTGCAAATTCTACAGCACCATGCCAAAACTGGAAAGAATTGAAGCAGTGTGCTTGAAGCTTGGATAACTAACTGCTCTATTTGGACTGCTGGGTGATAAATACAGTTACGAAGATGTAAAGTTGCTTCCCTGACATGCTAATCTTGGTGATGAGCATGGCAACAAAAGGAATTTTCACGAAAAATCATGAATTATAGTCCTATCTCTACTGGGAGCAAGTAACTCCATGAACCTTCTAGAGATTACTATGCGATGTCACTTCCTGCTGAAAAGGTATAAAAGAAAGTGCTAAAACCAAGAGGCAGTCAGTTGAAGTTTGGTCAGTAGCAAAGCTGGTGAACTGAGAAACATTTGAGTGCTATCGAAAGTGCAGAGACTGAGATTTATTGGTGATCTCCGTTGTTAATTTATACAAGTGCTGTTCAGTTTTGTCACCTGTGCTACGTTAGTGTTTTTGTTGACAGCTTTGTGGAATAAAGGGTCATTTATTTTATTTATTATCCTGCTTGTTAATCTGCATTCGTGTACACCCACCAGATGGTTTTTGTAACAATACTGAAGTGTGACTGGTGTAGGTATGTGTGTGTGTGGGGGGGAGGTAAGGCTATCTCGCTCTCTAAAATCAGAGTGGGGGGGGAGGGGAGTAGGTGTAGTAGGGGATCGGAGTAATCAGTAATGGATGGATCTGCACTATGTGGGGCACCTATGAACGACATACCTTAATGGATGGGCTAAAAAATAATATGGGGTGGAGTAGAAAGCCACTTGCCGTCTGTGTGGGGTAGAACGCTCGTGAATGACTGGCTTAAGGTATCACTGCAGCGATTAAATAAATCATTCCCAAAATAGTTATCATAGATAAAATCCTTCTGAATTGAGATTTTCTGACATAAATAGTCTATAAGTATTTTAGTTTAAAACGAATAAATAATATCTCACAGTTTGCACAGCATTCATCAATATTCAAGGATATTTTATATTCTCTCCGGCATAACATCACCCATATAATAAACCTTTGAATGCTATATGTCCTCTAACACTGAATTAGAGAAAAATTATGAGTAAATTTACAAAGACAGATTTCGGAAAGTAAAAAAAGAAAAAAAAAAACCATCAGCAAGCCGGAAGACAAAGGTAGATTCCTTTAGTCATGGAGATATAAGGGAAAGAACATTTTGCCCTCTATTTTTGTAAGGATTAGAGATGCAGGAATGAAAGAGGGTGGAAGAGACTGCAAATGATGAGAGCTTTCCAACAAGAGGGTAACATGCTTAGGTTGAAAGGTACTTTAAGTTAGGGAGGAATCACTTTTCAGTTCATGACTTCTAAGCAATTGCAGCCATCAAAAAACTTTAAAGAGGAAAATTGTTTGTAATGATAAGGGGATAGTTCGCCTAATTTGAATTTTCTTTCTATTTTCAATTTTAAAGGAATTATAGAGAAATGAAAATTTCAACCCCACCATTTCCACTCCCTTTGACCTGGATAGCCCATCTATGAACTCCGCCGGTGTTTTTACTATCCTTACAACATATCCCATGCCAGTTAAAACCAAATCAAAACTACTCCAGTTATAGTGTTCACAAGATAACATGGGCAAAGCGTTATAACGCTTTGTATATATATATAAAGGTTTTGGGTTCTAGGGGTCATGATCGGTGAACTGGGTTCATACTGTATATATGATAGTAAAATTCAGGAGTTTCTAAGGATTTTTTCAGGAGTACAGTACAGAAAATTCAGGATATAGCGTGAAAAAAAAAATTAATTGTAGGGGAGTAGGGGGTAGTGTGGGCAATTTTTAGAAAATTGGCAAAAAAGTATACTAAATATCAATTCTCCCATCTTTCCCAATTGCGGTGACTCGGAACATGCACGGTAGACTCTTTCGGGGCTAAGTGGGTCATTCTCATGAAAACGGTCATTTTCATGTCCCCGCTATACTTTATAATTGTTTTATGGCTTTATACATATTTTTGGGGGATGAAAGTGTCTTTCAAAAGGCAGTTTAACAAGGAATTAAGAATAAAGTTTTCAATTTTTATTTTTTATACATTTTATATAGCTTCAATATACAGTAAAAGCTTAACTAACCGGCATGCTCGGGAAACGCCAATTTCCGGATACCTGAAAAGTCCGGATAGTTGAGTGCGACGGAAAAAATGGGGGGGGGGGGCGCCATAGCCTTCCTTTTTTTTTAGATTTTTTTTGGCCAAATAATTTGTTTTTGTCATTTTGAAATGTGTATTAAATATAATTTTCAAGAATACTACTGTATCTTCCATAACGTATTTGCAAAACATATTATGAAGATTTTAATTTAAAATTGATGATAAAAAAAAGCATGATCTGTAGCCGAATTTTTACCGTAAATATATAGATTGAAAAAATATAAGCATATAAAAATAGCCGATGAAACTGAAAAATATTCTACTCAGCAAGAATAATAAAACTTTTAAATGATCATAAACAAATTCCAGATTGAATATCAAAACTAATTATCTTTGAAAAAATCGAAAGGATTATTGCGCAATTTGCACTCCTGCACGTGATATTACGTAATCGAATTTAACATCTGCTGGTATTCGGAGATTAAATAAATTTACCAATCTGGAGTAACTCACCATGAGCTTTTTTTTTTCCTATTCTATCCCTTTAACTTTTTTCGGTTGGCGATTTCATTTTTAGGTCTCGTTTTTCAACGAAAGGCGAGGAACTTTTATTATTATTATTTTTTTTTTTGGTTCCCACTTTTGCTTTTCCCCCCCCCCCCCCAAAAAAAAACATGTCTGTGTGCGTCACAGTACTGTATATTACTGTTTTTTTCTACGCCCCTCCGCGCGGAGCGGACATTGCATTCCAGAAATAAATTGTCCACGTGAATGGAACGGCGCATGCTAAATTTTGGAGTGTGGATGTAAAATTTTTAGAAAAACTCATTTTCTAATTTTTCCAGTTAATTGAGCTTTCTGGATACTTGAATGCCGGATAATCAAGAGTTTACTGTACCAAAATATCATTCCCTCACTTGTCCCCACTTCTGACTAAAAATAAACAAAAAATCTTTCTAAGCAAACAAGCAAGAAATTTGAAAATTTGTATTTTTTATTTCAGAATACTAAAATGCAGAATACAGAAAATTCATTTTAAATTTAATTTCTGTTAAAATTATTGTCATAGCACTATTTTAAAGTTTGTCTCCAGTGTATTGCATCATTCCCTCACAACAATACATTTACACCCCCTAATCACCATGGAATAGAAATATTTTGACAAAAAGTTTATTGAACTGTAACAAGCAACACAGAACAACATTGCAGCATGTTTTCATCTTCAACTTATTGAAACTTTTCCTCTGGAATCCATTTGAAAACATCAAACCAGCTAATTTTTTTTACATTTATCATTCCCTCATATTCTTTTTTAAAATAAAGTGAAACAAAATAATATCTAAAAAGTGGATAATTATAAGTTGCTTTCTTGTTTGGAAACATTTATGTATGTTTGAACTCGGAAATCAGTTAGGCTTAACTAACATTTTAAAATTTTAATAAATTTATCATTCCCTCACTAATGTGTAATGTGAGGGAATGATTCTTAAGTGAGGGAATGATTTTTGAGCAATAAATATTCAAAAGACAGATTTCCTGTTTTATTTAAATGTATTTTTATGTTTTTGTTCTTAATTGCCATATTTTATTCCAATTTTCATTTAATAAATAAGGACATACTGAATATTCCGAGTTTAATCTAGCCAATATATTTTAAATATTAATTCTGAATTTACTGGCCAATACAATTTCAGTTATATATAAAACTTAATATATCTAATTCATTGAATTATATTAAAATATAACATATATTTAGAATTATTTTTGTATAATGTATGGTAAATTTCTAATGAAGCACTTGAATCTTGTTTTGAGAATTTGCAAACAATACTACTTGTTTAGTAAATGGAAATTGATAAAAATTTTATTTGATGTGTTTAAATATCAAAATTTAATTTGTTCACTAATTCTTTATGGTATGAAATCATTAATGAAATAAAAAGCAGTTTTCATCAAAGCAATAATATTTAATCAGTATATTTAAATGTTTAGTAAATTTAGAATATCTCCATTCAAAAAACTTGAGCTGAACACTACAAGAAGTGACTCTTTAGAGTTAAAAATCAAGACAATCGAAACAAGAGAATGTTCCATCTGATATCACAACATGTGCAACAACTTGTTCCTGGTACTCTTGATTTTACTTGGAATTAAAGTGAATCAGGACATGGGAAAGGAGCTCTTGACGGAATTGGAGCTTTTCCGAAAAGGACAGCAGATTGGCTAGTCGCAGAGGGAAAAGATGTTCATAATTATAACACACTTGTTTCTGTTTTGAGAGAAAATTGCCAAGGAATAACTATTTAAAGTAACAGATAACGACATAAAAAATGTGGCCAACTGATAAAGGGAGAAATTAAAACATTCATCAGAACAATGAAAGACCACCAAGTTGCTTATAGTTCAGAGAGTAATATACTGAATTTCCGTTCTCTCTCGTGTTTTGCATATTATGCATCAATTTTGTGCAAACACTATGACTTGGGGACAGCATTTGAGTATAATAATAAAAGTTCTGTTTCATTCGTAGATAACTACAAGAAAAGCAAAAATGCTGATGAGTTAAATATAGGTGATTGGGTGCTGGTAGAATATGAGGACAATCTGTATCCTAGAGAAGTAAAGACCCTATGCTCAGAAAATGTCACGGTTGATGCAATGGTTTCAGCAAGAGAAGGCAAATACAAGTGGCCTTCCCCAAAACATATCCATAATTATACAAGAGCAGATATTAAAAAAAAAATTCTACAACCCATTCCATGTGACAATCGTGCCAACCAATTTTATTTTCCAAATCTATAAATATTATTATTTTTAATAGCATATTTATAATATGAGTATTTTAAATTTAATGCACTTGTAATTTTTTTATGTAAAAGTGAAAAGTAGTGTATTTCAATGAAACATCATTCCCTCATTGTAAGCGTCATTCCCTCACTTTTTAGATTTCTAAATTAATTAATTATTTTAAATATTGAATAGGATCTATATTTTTTTTATGAAGCCACTACATATATCTATTTATATAAAATGTTTCAAAGCTTTTCATGCACTTTAATTTTTCTGAAATTCATGAACTCATAATGACATTTTTCATGAGAATGACCCAAGTAAGGTCAGAAGTAAGAATTCCGAATTCCAGCGACTTTCTATCAATAAGGAAAAACAGAAACATCATATTTTTATGTTTTATCTTTTGCTCTTTGATTGTAATTTTTCAGGAGACAAAAAGAAATATCAGGATAAAAAACACTATTTTCAGGAGTTTTCAGGGCCCTTAGAAAAAAAAATCAAAATTCAGGAGTTTTTCAGGAATTTCAGGAGGAGTATGAGCCCTGGGTGAAGATCTCCAGAAATTTTCCAGAAGTCATGTCATGAGAAGCATTGCAGTTAGGTTGAGTTCCTATACGGAATCTACCTAAAATCCAAAATTCTGGATCACAATTACCCCTGTACTTGTCCGTTAGTTGGGCTCCAAACAAAACCCTACCAAATCTTAGCAGTGAATGCTGGTTTCTACAGGAACGCCATCATCATTCAAGCTTGGTGGTGACTGAGTTCCAACTAATTGAAAAGTACCCAGTTTGGTTCTTTCATATCACTTTATCAAAAAAAGAAAAGGTTAACAGAGGACATGCCAATCAATTCAACACCAAATTGACAGTAGGCAAAACTGATTATTAATGGTAAACTTGCATCAAACAGATTGGAAGGATTTTGTGGTCGACTGTCCGCCTCCTTTTTTTTCTTTTTTAAATAAATGAGGAAAATAAGAATGATTAAAGGGGGAAATGAAGTCTTTCTTTCAAGGTCGTGGATTTCTTGTTCAACTGTCTCATACAAAAGTATCCTCGTTTTTTTTTATATAATTGAGGAAAATAGGAATGATTAAAGGGCGAATGAAGAGTATTTTTCCAATCAAGTTGAAAAGTGCATAAAATTTTAAGTCCTAATTCACATTTTAAGGGAATGTCCTGATATTTTGCCAAGTTTTAACCTGAAAGTTAACATATTTTGTACACTTTAGTATGCAATATGATTGGAACTCCCTTTTAAAAGTCCTGAAAAACTAGCATGCAGTAAAAATCTAACATGATTTAGAATAATTGTAGACTTATAATTTGATACACAGACATACATATTTTAAGAAAATGACTGGATTTCCGCTTATCCACGTCGACGAATTCATTAACTATCATTACACTATCTTACTGATATATATTTGTTGTAAATCAAAATTTGTGACTCATAGTGAATCTTAAAATATTCTGAAATTCTGAATTTGAGAAGGTAAAAAAATTCAGAATTTTGGATAAATCTAAACACCATCATGATGCAATTTACTAAAATTAAATTCAGGAAATGAACAATATAAACAATATATCTAGATTAATATCATAGCTTCTCATAGATGCAGTTAATTCACGCTTATATGATACACATAAAACTTAACTTTGCAATTTAAATTTGGAACCCAGAGTGAAAAATACATTCCTTAACTGTTCAGAATATGAAGAACAGTTATTTTGTTGTTTGAAAGAATTAATTAACTTTTGCTTTATAAATTTACTGGCATTATAATTCTAGCCTTTATACTAGAGCTTTAATTAACTTTTCTGATTTTCTTTCATTACTTTCCAAACTTTATCCGATTTATATATAAAAGAGGCAAAACATAATAGAAAAACAATAAAATAAAATAACAGACATTCATATCAAATTCAAAAGGATATGAGAAAACAAATTGAAAGTATATCCGAGTAAAGATAAAAACGTTTTCATGTTTTATACTCTTTCATTTTACGATTTATACTCTCTCTCTCTATATATATTTATTTTACAATCCAAGTCCTTAAGATTTATTATTATACTGACATTTTTGAATTTATTACATATGCAGTTAATTTAGCTTAAAATTTAATTTTTTAAAGTTAGTTAATAAGGTGCATACCACAGTGTTGGAAAAATCTTTATATACAGTAATACACAGTATGATGTAGAGGTTTAAAGCCCTCTTTTCGAATTTGTCCATACTTTTAATAACTTGGTGTCATTAAATAGAAACTTAAAAGAGATCTTCAGGAGAATCTTCTTATTTCGTACAAACCATCCCAGCCCAACACTAATGCAAAATATACGCAAAGCATCTAACAATGGGTAAGATGTTACATGACAGGTAAATGCACAATGTGTCATACAGTGCAATTACATATTAGTAAGGTGACCAATCTTCCTCCCTCAGGAAGGAAGTCTTTCTTTTGTAACTCGGAAAAGTGTCTTCCTACATGCCCTCCTTTTCAATATATGAAGACTAATATATTGTTAGAAGATGATACATCGACAAAAATATTCATTCAATGGAAAAGTCCTCATTTCAGTAATAAATAATAGGCGTGTAAGCGTAATTACAATACAAAAAGTTACAAATGTTTTTGTGATGCATCTATCATATTACCACATATTCTGTATTACTTTTTAAATGAATAAAACGAGTTGTTTTCAATGTAATTTTTTCTTCAATTTATATGTGTGCCCCTTTTTATTGTAAAGTTGTTCACCATAATATTAGACAACATGATCATTGTGACGCGACTGTAATATTACATGAATTGACTCCATTGTCAGAGATGGAACACACCATTCAATAACAGTCAGATGTACCAGGTGAACTTTCAGGTCAAGATGACATTGGGACTATTGATTAATTAGGCATGAATGAACTGGGACACAAATTTCTTTTTCAATATATACTTGAATTTCGTACTCAGATTACTTAATCAAGGCCATTGTAACAATACAATAGGTGAATGGAAAAGAGTGGTTTCAATGAAGGTACATTCAAGATATGCTATTTCACACATTGCAAACAAGATACTTTTAAAAACAGGGAACTCGTAATAAGTCAACTTTAAACTATCTATATTTTCATTAAATTCCATAAATGAATTAATTGCACAAAATTTTCTTAAATTACGAGTTTGACAAAATTGAGAATGAAAGATTTCTTAAAAATGAGCACAATTCAAACTTATCTAATCGTAAAACATCATAATGAATACAGACTAAATAAATCAATCAACTATACCAAAACTTATCATTACCTTCAGAATATTACATACAAGAAATCCAATTGATGATCAGCAGAAACAATATTGCATAAAATCTTCAAACTAAATGTGCTTTCCGAGTCGCAGAGTTACTAATGAAACGGCCAAGTCAAAAAGTCAGCCAAAATAGACTAGCATTTGCGAAAACAAGGGGAAAGAAGGTACAGTCAAAACAAAGTTGATGTTCTAGGTATTCAACCATTCGTTGTCGGCTCTGGAAGCAAAATCTTAGAAAATAAACAAATCCTGAATATTTTTCTTCAAAACCAGAAGTTTTTTGACATTTATTAGTAAGAACTTTTTGTGAATGCGGGGATGATAGCCTTTGCAGTTAAAAATCCCATAAACCCGCCTCATCTATCTATCAATCAATCAATCAATAAAAACCAAATGGCAAGCAAAAATCTCAAAACATAATCGAAATGAAATGAAATCAAAAACCAATATGTAAACAAACAAAGTGCACTGTAGATCAGGCGGTCAGGGAAAAAGAATATGAAGGCCTTTCTAGGCACAGAGAAAGAGTACCAGAGGTCTCACTCGGGAGTTTGGTTAACTATCGCAGCGCCACCTAAGCCTTACAATCGAACTACAAACCACAGAGAAACCATAAGACGACGCCATATTGGTTTACACTACAGAGCTGTGTAGAATCTTTCTACTTCTCAAACCATAACACGACGCCATTATTGTATCGAACGAAAACCAACCGAAACGCCGCCATGTTGTGTTGATGCTTGTCAATTTCACATACTATTTTTTATAATCAGGAGTTTTTTTCAGGATTATATACTTTATGTAGAATCAAGACTTGGGACTATTCCAGTTTAGTGAAGGTTATTGACTATTTCCTCATTCAAGATTCCTGGAGATGAGAACGGTAAGTTTAAAATGCGTTACAGAATTTTTATGAGATGTTATTTAAATAACTGAAAACTTCTAATATTTAAAATACTTATTTTCACTTTTTGTATATAAAATAATAAAATTTTGTTTTATTTTTGTGCAGTTGCTGAAGCATATTAAAATGCCTACCGTATGGAATAATCTGAGAAAAATGTGCATGAATTCTTTAAATTCTTTGTAGTCCTTTTTTTTTTGACAGATTCATTTCTACATAGTATGACTTGGTAATTAAAATAATTTTAAGAGATATTAATGGAATCCTTGCTTATTACTCTCAGAAAAACTTATTATAATTATTGCTATGATGAATTGTGAACTGTCAAAGTAATTTACAAGTTAAAATTCTTTTATCAGTAATTTAATATTGAAAAAATCATAAATATTGCATTTATAATTATATTAATTTTGAGTGGTAAGTTTTAGTTGAGTTTTTATAGTATGAAAATTGTTGCTGTTATTTGTGCTCTAAGTTGAAGTAATATTGAGATGTTCTATATTTAGTATGTGTAGTTATATCCGAAGCAAGCTTTTTTACAAATGCCTACTGTGAAATAGAATGAAATGAACTGATTAAATATCTCTAGTCTGTTTAATGTTTACACTTATTTATTATTATTACATACTGCTTATTAGTATCTTAGAAATAATTCAGTATCTTAGTATAGCATCCTTATGCAAATTTCAATTCCTTTTTAAGAAAATTCTTATTTTTATTAGTATTTATTTTTAACATCGTCTTCCAGAGGCAAAGTAAAATATTCATTCTTATTTGTGTAAATAAAATGTAGGAAATTTGTTTAATAAGCATATTGGCTAATACTAGTTTAATAAAGTTCTCAAAATATTTTGATCTATTTTATTTAACACAGCTTCATATAAGAAAATTAATTGTTATTGGCTGAAGGTGAATATTTTATTCATGATATTCAATGTTTGCAATGAAGTGGAGTCATTAATAAAAATAAATTGGTTTGTGTTATACAAATGGAATCTACTAGAAATTTGTTTCTTTTTCAGGCAGTCTGTCAATGTTGGAGCTGTTTTGTCTTCAGGATGGCTGGTCATATGAAATGCACCAAGATTTTGTAGATATTTGTCTAAAAATGTGTAAAATAATTTATGTTCAAAGGAACTCTCATATTATAGATGAACTATACATTATGATTGATTATTATGAGCAGTTTTCTAGTTAATTTGAGGAAATAAATTTTGGAACTTCTCTGTGTATCTTACAATGAGTTGGTTTCTAAGTTATCGTTACACTCTTTATGCTAACAATATTTTATTTTAAAAAATTACATTCTTTTATTTTTTTTTTAAATGATTGCAATTTTTTTAAATGTTGAATTCATGATGCATGTGCATTATCCAACTTCAGTTCTTTGAGAAAAAAGAATTATTTTGTGTTATAAGCTCTGTGGTCTTGGATAATTAAAAAATGACCCTAGGCTCAAAGGTCATTCCATTATGCTCAGCTTTTGGGGTTTATTAAAAAGGTCATTTATTCATAATATTTTGTTACTAATTATGTTTGCTCAATAAAATAGTGTGCTTTATTTTGAGTCTTTGACATTTATTATAGCATCTTGGTGTAAAACTAAATATAACATTATTATTTCTTACTGGGGAATATAAAAATTGATAAATATTAATGTTGCAAATGAATTTTCTGTATTAAAATTACATTCTTTATTTTTTTTTATCTTTAAAAAGAATGAATGTGTAGTTATGAAAAATTAATTTATTGTTTCATCATATTCTGAAAAAGATAGTATAATATTAACTTATCAAAAAATAATTTCCTCTGGAATTAAAAAAAAATTTTGATTGGAAAGAACTTTTCTTGATAAAGAATAAATGTAATTTATTTATCTGAAATAAATTTAATATTTCTTAAATTATATATCCATATGTTTTAAATTATTGGTACTCTACAAAGAGGTTAATTATTTTCTGTTTTTTTTTTAAAGAATAAATATAATTCGTGTATCTGAAATAAACTTTATATTTCTTAAATTGTATATCCATGTTTTAAATTATTGGTACTCTACAAAGAGATCAATTTTTTCTGTTTTTTAGAAAGAAAAAATTATCTGAAATAAACTTAATATTTCTTAAATTGTATATCCATATGTTTTAAATTATTGGTACTCTACAAAGAGGTTAATTATTTTCTGTTTTTTAAAAGAATGAATATAATTCATTTATCTGAAAGAGTAAATATAATTCGTGTATCTGAAATAAACTTAATATTTCTTAAATTGTATATCCATATGTTATGTTTTAAATTATTGGTACTCTGCAAAGAGGTTAATTATTTTCTGGGTTTTTTTAAAGAATAAATATAATTCATTTATCTGAAATAAACTTAATATTTCTTAAATTGTATATCCATATGTTTTAAATTATTGGTACTCTACAAAGAGAGATTCAAATTGGTGAGAAAAACGTTATTTCAGAATTTTATTATTTAGACAGTAAAATTAATAAAGTATCAACAGAAATCGGCTATTCTCAAATTAAATAATCGTCGGAAAACAAAACGTCGAAAAATTCATTAAAAATAATAACGATAGGAATTGAAATAACTGTTTACATCGTTGTCATGACGATAGAGAAACGTCTTCCTTTCCTCTCGCGTCAGAATGACGTCACGTTGACGTTTAAATAACTGTTTACATCGTTGTCATGACGATAGAGAAACGTCCGGTTAGTTCCATTGTGGCACATTGGTGGCGTACTGTCTACGTGAAACGCAATGTTAAAAAAGTTGCCGTTAAGGTCTATGGAAGTGAGACCTCTGATTCTACTTCTCTGTGTTTCTAGGAGGGTGCCATTTTTTTTTTCTCTTGACCGAATCAGGTCGTTAGCCCGTCTTTTGATGGCAATTTTCATCTCTTTTTTGATTATGGATTGAAAAGAACTTTGGAATGAATAGGGGATAATAACCTTTGTTGCTGAAAATCCCAACCCCCCCCCCAAACAAATCAAATCAGACGGACAAATTAAGTAACCAATAAGAAATTTGCGAATCAAGATTATATTAAGACAATGAAAATATTTTCGTACTTAATTCCAAGAAAGCATTAATTAGTCTACAAGAGAGGTAAGTAAACAGAGGCGGCGCCAGAAATTTCCCGACGGGGGGCAAGACATTTCCGACGGAGGCAACAGGAAAGGCGCTAGAGTTTGCCCGACGAGGGGGGCGATTTGCCCGACAAGTGGGCACGACCTGCTGTATGGGGGGGGGGACGAGTGTAATGAAATTGGTCTGAACTTTTCGTCAGATTATTATTTATCAACTACAGTTGAATACCTCTTACAAATATTTTCCCCGACGGAATACAAAATTTTTCCCTGATGGGGGGGCACAGCTTCCCCGACTGTGGCCCTGGTCCCCCTCTGGCGCTACCCATGGGATGCAAGCAAAGTCTTTCTAATTTAGGTAACTTCAAAATAACAGATAATTAATTTTATATTTAATTAAGTATTAATTAACGAATTTGATTATAATAATTAATTATTTGGAATAATTAGCTAAATGTCGGTGCAATAAGAATTGTCTGACTGAACGATAAGCAATAATAGAAAATGAAGAATTATGAACATAAATCTCAAGAAATGAAGTGTACAGCACTGATGTTGAAAAAAATTTGCAGATTATTTTCTAAATTTCATAAAAAAAATGAAATAATAGCCGAGACAAGTAAAAATAATTAACAAATTTTAAATCTATAAATGCAATATCTTCATATCTCTAATAATAATAAAGGAGAATGTGTGTGTTTGTGTGTGTATTGGTTCTCTACAGGGAAGACCGCTGGACCTAGAGCTACGAAATTTGGAACACACCTACTTTGGAGGGTGGGAATGTGCACCTCGGAACCCTTTTTCCAAATTTTATTTAGAATTTTAATTAATTAAAAATTAAGTGAAATTTTAGCGTTTTCCATTAATAACTTCCGAAAATATTACAGCACGAAAATCCTTTTTACACCATATGAAAGTTCAAAAAATTACCTTTTCAATGATGTTTTATATAAAAGCTCACGACCCTAGATGCATCATCAATGGTCGCTTCTCCATCTCAATTCTTCATTTTCGAGAAAAACCGCAAGAACACTACTCCATTGTACATTCTCTAGGAGAGGAAACCTTGACTGTGTTCCCAGTCGCAACAACTGGACCGATTTTACCAATTCATCTCGCTTTGCAAGCATAACTAACAAAACAGAATGCTCCACGTTTATTGTGCAAGTTTAAAATAGTATTTTTGATCAGTACCAGCCACCATCTGAAAATTTGAAAACTCATTTTTTTAATGATATCCATGAAGATGCCGTATTTTTTTCTCTAATTTTAATAAATTTGGAAAAATATTTTAAGGCATAATTTCAAACATTACTTTTCATTGTTGCAATCTGATTCAAATCGTTGCCAGATAATATTTAATTCCGTGTTTCACTTCCATTATTAAAAGCTAAGGTAATGTCTTAATGCATTTAACTTTCTTTTTTGTTTCATCAATTTTTCTGTTAAATCTGTAAACGAAGTCCTCTAAGGTAATAATTGTATTTGGAAACATATTTAGTAAATTCAATGATTATGGTTGTTGTGTTTTAATTCTTTCTATCAGCATGTTTTAATCCAGCTAGCATGCTGCAAGTATTTTGCATAAGGAATAAGAAAGGTGCCGACGACGTGCAATTAGATGTTAAATGACACATGTAGTTACTTGATTCCATTAGGGACGTAAATGTAGACAATGAACAGAACAGATGCAAAGCTACTAAAAGAACATGGGTGAAGTGCTTATAACAATTTGAAGTTTAAAATTGATTTTTTAAGGGAACTATGAAAATCAAGTTATGCACATGATGTTACGTTTATCCTCCAAATTCGTGACTCCAAAATTATTAGCTTAGATCGTATAGTTGATTTCAAAAAGTAAGCTAGTTCCGAATAATACAAAGAATTTATTTACAACATATTCACAATACCGAAACGACAATATAAGTTAATATTAGCCTGGCTGGTGAGCTTTTATATTTTTAACTCAAATATCTATCGGGGTCTGCTTCTATATTTTAATGTTATTGATTGGCAAAAATTAATAAAAGGAGTGACTTATCTGAAGCGCAGGCGGTCGCTTTATCACAGTGCCATGGCATTATCATCCGGCTGAGTTGCATCGTTTTTTATTTCACTTTTTATCTCATCCACAAACAACGTTCATCCTTCTTCCGCCGGCTACCAACTTCCCTTCTGTCTTTTTCTTTTTTCATTCACTTTTTCGTCCTCCTCAAAAAATCCTTAACCCCCAGTTTTCCTCATTTGCCACCCACTTTTTGCAATTCAGCTTGGTCCAACATTATCCGCTGTCATTGGTTGGCTTCTTCATAATTCTGTAGCCATAATAAGCAAGCTCCAAAGTTGACAACCTTTTCTTAAAATTGCAACCCTACGTCACTCACCGGATATGATCCGATGGAATTTTTAATGAGTCACGTAAGTATTCAATTTCTCACCAGCCGACTTTACAAAATTAAATGGCGAACCATATGAATATTTCACACAACAATGAGATTCAATTGAATTTATATTCTCGACTAATATGCTAGTCGAAGATGGCGGCTAGTATGTAAAACGCCGAAACCTCTCTACAGTGGTCAACCACCGTTCCAAGGAAAATTGGCCGTTCTAAAAGGTTATTATGTTTGGGAGTGGGAGTATAAAATATTTAAATAAGACCTAATTCGTCATTTCTGATAAATCTAATTTTAAAAATTATACAAAGAGAAAAAAAGTACTTTATCCGAAAATTTCTCTCTATTTTTTCTTTCATTTTATTTTTTCGTTTTTAGAAATATGTTAAAATTTGTATCTTGCTTGGGTCTTTCAGCTCTTTCGGAGGTCACTTTTTAAATTTTTTTAAAATTGTAAATATACACTAAAGTGCCACTGAATTAGGAATAGCAAGTTAATAACGAGTTGGGCCCCCTCTAGCCTTGATAACGACTGCCATATGACGAGGCATAGATTCAACAAGTTTGCGGAAGCGTTCCACAGGAATCGCTTGCCAAATATCAGCTACAGATGCCCAAAATTCAGTAAGGGGCGCTGGTGTTGTGTGATGTATCCTTGATAACGGCTGCCACACGACGAGGCATAGATTCGACAAGTTTGCGGAAGCGTTCCGCAGGAATGGTTTGCCAAATATCGGCTAGAGATGTCCATAATTCAGTAAGGGTCGCTGGTGTTGTGTGATGTGCTTTCACACCTTTCTCCAAAACATCCCAAAGGCGCTCAATAGGAGTAATAAGTCTGAGCTTCTAGATGACCAATTCATGACAGAGAAGTCAGAGGAATGCTCATCTAACCGGGACCTGTGAGAAGTACAGTAGTCTTGCTGGAATACTCCATTTCCATGTGGATGACAGTATAACATAAACGGATGGAGGTGATCGACCAGAACTCTACGTACCGAATCGCATTGAGGGAGGGTGGTACAAGTACCAAAGATTCCAAAAATTGCCAAGAGAAAACACCCCAGATCATGATTGAGCCGCCATGGCCTTATACAGTTCCAGCCTGGCATGCAGGATCCATGGCTTCATGAGCCTGACGCCATTTCTCAGCCTCAGAACCTCAACCTCAGTTCTGGTCGATCACCTCCATCCGTTTATGTTGTACTGTCATCCACATGGAAATGGAGTATTCCAGCAAGACAACTGCACTTCTCACAGGTCCCGGTTGGATGAGCATTCCTCTGACGTACGTATCGGCGTGAAGTAGTTGGATCGAGATTCATCACTCCATGCTACTCGCTTCCAGTCCTATAGACATAGGCAGCTGGTGCACCAAAAAAGGGGGGGGGGGGGAAGAGAGATGGGAGTGTGTGGGTGGGGCGCCCCTAAAGCTGATTTTTTTTTTCTGTAAAATTGGCTATATTATTGGATTTTAACGTCTTTATTGATTAAATGACCTTCTATAAAAAATGCGGGACACTGCCTCGAAAAACGGAACGGATGGCCACCGTAGACTCTCTCCTTCCAATTCAAAGTTCAATTTCAATTCTTATGAAATAATTACATGAGAAAAATATAAAACACTTACCTATTAAGTCAATTCTTCTTTCTTTAAACTCGTGAATCGATCATTGATGTCGTCACAAAACGGCGTACTCCCAAACACAGAGAAAGCAGGTCAGTTATAAATTTATTTATTTGATATTATATTATACAATATACATCCGTATTATAAATTAGACGAAAGATAGCCTGCGATTTTTGTTTTTTGCAAATTGTTCTATTACTTTACCAAAGTCAATATCTATGGTATTTTCGATCTTCAAAACAGCAAGTGCAGAAAGCCTCTCTTGACACATACTATTTCTAAGGTATGATTTTAAAGATCTTAAGAATGAAAAACTTCTCTCACATGATGCAGTTGAGACAAGTACCCCAAGGAGAATTTGGATTAGTTTTGTCAAGTATGAATATATCACAGAGTTCCTTTTCAACAAGAAAATGCATCTTTTCCTCAGTTTTGTCATCTCCGTGGATATTTCTGGCAAAGGGTTGATGCATTTTTTGTACATTTTCTGAAAAATTTGCATCTCTCCCTTTATTTTTTCCATAACAAGATCATATGTTTCAGAGACTTTTTGAACTGGTGCATTTTTTATAATCTTTGATGGATCGGAACATGTTACATCTTTTAGAGATTGAAAAATATCCAACTCATTTTCTTTGAACCTTTCATCTATTGTGTTTTAAGCAGCATCTATAACTGGAAAAGCAATTTCCATTCGATATATCCGATTTTCGGTGCGACCTTGTTTTCTTGCTGCTGCTGGCCTCAAAGTCACAGCCGTTCGTTTCCCCTGCTAGTTCGACCTCCTTCAGAGGCGAACTCTTGCGAGCTCGTACTCCTTTTCTTCTCTCGGTATGTGTATTGGGTTTCCCCCTATCATTTTTCGATTGATCGTTAATTTTGAATTTTGAAAAGTGGGGGCAAGGCCCCTTTGCATTTGGAAGTGAGGGACAGTTGCCCCCTTGCCCCCCCCGGACGAGCCGCCTATGCCTATAGAGTCCATTCTCTGTGTTCTCTTGCCCAGGCAAGACGTGGAGCCCGATGGCGCGCATTGAGCAATGGGACTCTCGTGGGTCTACGGCTCCCGAAGCCCATATGGTGAAGCGAGCTTTGCACGATCCGTTTAAAGACTGTACGACTGACGCCCTGATTCAGCTGAGTGGTAATTTGAGATTATGTTTGACTTCGCTTTCTATGTACAATACGGCTGAGCCGTCTCACACCACGCTCGTTCAAGGCTAATTCTCCTTTGAGGTTTACCCGATCGCTAGTTTTACCTATCATCCGTGTATTCTCGGTATACTCTTGACACTGTCGACCTTGAAAATCCTAGTTCTCTGACGATTTCGGAAATTGAATGACCCATGCCTCAAACACCTGCTATTTGTCCGCTATCGAAGGCGTCTAAATCAGAAGTTTTACCCATACTGGCAGTTGAAACGACAGATTAACAACAATCACAGTACTAGCTACATATGCAGTTACCACAACGCCCTCACGTGCGCATAAATGAGGCGCAGCGCTACACAATTTGCATAGCAATGTCTATCCCTAATTCAGTGGCACTTCAGTGTATGTCTATAATTATTTCGTCGGTAGTTGTTGAGGAAAGGCTATAATATCGTCTATTTTTCCTAAAATCGTTGAGCTGAAAGTTTCATTCACTGATGGCCGCGACCATACTAACAATTTTTTTTGTCAGAGTTCGAATTCGCACCTGAAAGGCAAAAATGAACTCTTTAATGCCCATACCCGGTAGAGTCCGAAATTCATTCTTCTCTTCACATTGGGAATGGAGTGATTAATTTCTATCTGATTTCCGGTGTTGTTTTTGAGTGTATGAATTTTTTTTCTTTCCTAAAATTTCTCTTTATAAAATGTCCACGGTCTTAGAGACAAAAGGAAAGAATTTCATTGAAATTGAAAGCACGACAAAACCGACTGTTCAGAGAGGTTTGAGTGGCCGTTAATAGATTTTATTTTAACATTATGACTATGGGCCGAAAAATTCCACGCTGAACAAAAATGGCAGTTGGGAAGAATGACCACTATGTGTAGCTAGACTCTTGTGCAATACATATACTTTAGTTTTACTTAATAATTCCACCAAAAAGTGATCGAAACAGTCGATAAAGAAAACAAAACATAAATATTTTCATCCGTCTTGTTGACCTCTTAGCCGACCGACCGAAAACAGTCGGCAAAATGCAACATCTGATTCACTTGTCGCCTTGTCGGTTATTCTTTCAAATGTAGTGCGAACTACTGGCCGAATGGACGACAACTTAAAAGGATGTCGGCCATTCTGTTAACCTAACAGTTAATCAGTCCTCAAATTCGGATCAATCTCGACCGTTTATTATCTAATAACTTAAAGATGGGATTAAAATTATTATATTCCTTGATACCCTGCTCTCAACATCTCCCAAAATCCCAAAGATATTTGCCGACGAAAGTCTTAATTTAATAACGGGGGAGGAGCAAGCGGTCACCGACGGGGGCAATTGCCCCCTTTGCCCCCCGCTGGCGCCGCACCTGTAAATAAATCTGAAGTTTTTGTCTTATCTTTTATATTCCCAGTGTCACATTTCCTTGAATAATTTTGTTTCCATAAATGTGAATTAACCATTCAGTGAATTTTTTTCTTTTCTGCTCTTGTGAATTTGAACAGTCCGAAAAATCAAAGCTTTTTCATTGTTTCTGATCTTTTAAACATCGAAAAAGTAGTGTTTTGTTGTTTTTATTTAGCTGCAAAGGCCGCTAAATGTGAATGCGAGACATGGAATGTGCATTCACTTTCAAGGAACACAATTTAGTTTGAAATTACGAAAGAAATGCATTGTTTTTTCACGAAACGGTAATAAGAGATATTCTGCGAGTCAGAACTATTATCTTAATACATATTCTCAGTATCTGTTGCTAATTAATAAGAATAAATTGAAATTCCATTTTCAATTCTTCCTCATCTTGAAAGATTTCTGAAACTAGATTTATTTGAGATTGATAACTTTTTGATTGTGTGTAACAGAACGAACTACAGTAGAACTTCTTTATGATGAGACAATGGGGGTGAAAGTTGGGTATCTTTTCAAAGGCAAGTTTGGTTTATAACAAATAATTCTTAAAGAGATGTAATGCAGAGGATCTTTATCAATAAAAATATAGCAGTTAGCTATAAAAAGTAGTTCTATATCAAATAAAATTTAGCCTTCAATTAAATAGATTGAATTAAAAAGATGTGTGCATATAGACTGTATTAACATTTCTGCGTCCATAATTTATGCTTTAAAAAGTTTGAGTGCCATCTGCTTAGACTGTCTTTCAGAATTTCTATTCCTTGAACAGAACTGAACCCAGATGAACAAAGCTGAGAAGACCACTTTTGGAATGGGTAAAACTGTAGTCTCTGGTGCGGTCTTGTTTTCTGCCATTTTTTCTTCGCCCAACTCTGAGTGTTGTCGCCAACTTTTGTTCTAGGTGTATAACAGTCTTTTCATTGGTCTCTTGCGCACGCGATGCCTGTGTCGTCTCAAAAAAGAGAGATTGTGCACCCGATGTCTACGGCATTTAAAAACAACAGCGGCTTCGCTTTCAGCAGAACGAGAGTTTAGTAGCTACGCTTGTTCCTTGAATGTTGGGAATCAACATTTTTTAAAATTCCAAAATAAGTTCTCGCCTCAAAACGTTCTTCGTCAAAAAGTCAACAGGAGCTAAGACTTTGAAGCCATGGATATCAAATGGAAGACTTCAAAAAAATTGCAAGAAACAAACCGAAACAGGTTCCTTTCTCAAAACGAACACAAGCGAAGACTCCATAAGTCTAGAAAAATCCGTTGGGAAATGATCATAATTTTCAAAATTCAAAGCAAATTCAACCAATAAAATTGGAGAAAGCAAAGAGGAAACCAATTAAAACAACGCATAACAAGCGGCACTGCGCAAGGGACTATTAAAAAGATCGCTGTGAAGTCCAAACAAATCAGCATCACAGTCGAGGTGTGTATCTCTAGGCGATTAACTGTTGGCGAAACGAAGAAGCAGGAAGCAAAACCGCGCCAGACTCTACAGTTTAACCGTGGACTGCATCATCTAATGTAATAAGAGTAAGGCATTCCATATACATATGTTTAACTTAACTCCATTACAGTTGAGAAGAAAGTGGCGAATGTCACTTTTTATCTTTTTAATATCAAACAGGGTTTGTTTTGCTCTTCTGTTCTCAGCACAGATGCTAGACACTGAAACTCCTTTCTGTTGTGTTTTATCACTCTTTAGCTTACTAGGAGATTTGCGCCATTCTAAGATGGGCTTTTAACCTGCAAACCATATCTCAGAACTGATTTTAGTCACGAAAGATGTAATACGAAATCTCATGCATATTGGCAGAGAGCTTCAGAAATAAATGGTAAAAGAAGTACAGTCAAACGTCGCAAATCCGGACGTCTAAAATCTGGAATAATCCGAAATTTGGACCTTTTTCATTCCGTGAACCCCCCCCCCCTCCTCCATATAGCTGAGTGGTGTGTCATATAAATTATGCTTGCGCCTGAAATCTGAATTAGGCTCCAGAGTATTCATAGCACACGACATTAATGGCTTGGTGAGAATAATACAGGGTGAGCACCAAAAAAAAATCTCTGCTTTCTAAAGGGTTTAAATTTAATACAAAATGCACTATTGCGCTATTTATTACAAGTGGTGAAATCAGAAAGTGGTGTCAGTGGTCAGTTTGGAGTTGTTGAATGTAGTGAAGCCTGCAGGGCTTCCTGTATTTGTTTTAAAATCATGCTTTTCTATCTTTCTATTTTTTTTGTCTTATTTGATTACTTTTCCACTATTATGAGTTCGAGAAAGACAGAAAATGAAAAATAGATAATGAGAACCTAACCAGCGGGAGTGTTCTCCCCTAAACTTTCTCGTATACTTCCCCCAAAAGGTGCGCCTCTCCTTCACCCGCGTGGCTAAAAAAATTCGAACCTACTGTTATCCAGAATCCAATGACTATCAGAAGGTTTTTCATTAGAGTGATTGAAAAATATCTAGGCAAAGAATTCAAAGAGATGCGTACCGATTAAAACGCATCTATCGCACACTGCTAGGTTTCACTCTTGCCGTCTCAAGGACAAACTGACGTAATTCGCTCCTTTCGCGAGATCAGACGATTGCTTCCGTACGCATGCGCGTGGAGATAGCGGATTGGCTTCAATGGTAAATTATACATGCCGACAGACAGTCAACCCTTTGACGGATTTGGCCCAAAATTTTATGCGGACCCACATTCATGACGATAAAACTGTGTACCAAATTTTATCCATCTAGGTATTCAAATTTTTAAGTTATAGTGTTCACATGACTTCGGACATACAGACAGACAGACTTCCCGTTGACGGATTTGTCCAAAATTTGATAGAAACCTACAAATTATGTTTAAAGACCACATACCCAATTTCATCCCCGTAGCTCTCATAGTTTTCGAATTATCGTGTTCACAGACACACAGACACAGACATACAGACAGACATAATTCCAAAATTGTGTTTTTCGGATTCAGGGAGGTCTAAAACGTGGAGATTCGTCACAATCTCGAGTTCGAATTTTTTGACGATTACAATACTTTCTCTTTGTATACTTCGTATACGAGAAAGTAAAGAGAAGGCGAAAAATGAATCAATAAATAGGAGTACACTAGTTAGGGCTGCTTAGTAAACAGACCTCGGAAGATTAAAATTCGCTCACGCATCGGAAGGAGGAAGCCAGTTTCCTCATATTGAGTTTGGTGGTGGCTCTTCTGCAGTCCAGGTTTGGCTCACGGCCAACTGTGTTATGGTTCTTCCCACTCGAGGATGGCTTTTGCTCTCTTGATTTGTTTTTCTTTGCCTGTTCTCGTTCGCTATTATTCGGTTATGGTTTCGCCTCAGATTTGTCCCAGAGGCAGGGCCGGATTACCAAATAGGCAAAGTAGTCAACTGCCTATTGGACCTGGAACTTTGGTGGTGGTGGGGGGGTCGAGATATTTTTGCGGTATTTTCAGGTAATTTAATTCTGTGCGTTCATTTGATTTACAAGGACTCCGTGCTTGAACATACTCAATTTAAAATCAAGCATCTTTTAAATTTCAGAACATTGTGCCTAGGATTTTTTCAAGTCGTTTGCAGATCTGTATCGTCCAATTTTTTTTCATTGAGCGGTATGACTTACAAGTCAACACGCTTTTCGAACCTTTTGTTTGCGTATTTAGAATGCGATAAAAAGAGATGCAATTGCTTTTTTAATTACTTTTAAACTAAAATTTGTTATACGCGACGTATTGAAACCAACTCTCTTTGAAGTTTACCCGCAACTAAATGTTTTGCCATTTCAATTTATCGTAATATTTGTTATTTAACAGTAAACAGTAAACAAGTAATTTTTGGGGCCCATGGCCCCCAAATGGGGCCTAATCCCCGGCAATGGTACATTGGTGATGCTGGATACTTTCAGTTCTGGGAGTTGAATAGTCTGCTGCTGTTGTTGGAGGCAAAGGATGTGTGGGTGGGATCTATCTGGATCTTGTGGGATTGTTGCTGGAGCACTGCAAGAACTGGTGCCTGTAAAGAGTAGCTACTGCTGTTGAGAGAACTCATAACTCTGGATGTGATAATTTTTCTTTACTTGCTCTGAAAGGGAAGTGACATGCCGTTTGGAACTGCTCTTCAGGGTTTAGAAATGCTTTGGGAAGAATGGGGCGGGGGGCAAGGGTCTGAAACAGTTAGCAAGGATAGCTATTCATTTTTTTTACAATTATAAAAGATTCTTTTATATTTGTTATTTAAAAGCTATTTATATAAAGATTAAATAAAAAAATCAATAAAAAAAGTGGTTTAAAAGGGGAAAAGGGGCCCCCGAAACTCGCACTGCCCGAGGGGGCTTAACCCGGCCCTGCTCGAAGGAAACTCATCTGCTTAATACACTTTGGTTTTCGTTTATTACAAGTCACTCATCGAAGGGAGAAACGTCGATAATTTTCTAAATTGCAATTCAGATATTTTTGATTAGCAATTTTGACTTATTTGGAAGTAAAGCTATTTTCTAAAAATTCAATTTCAATTGTATTAGCTTGACACTATTTTGTAACATTTCTCATTTCCGATCTGAATTACACGCACTCGATGTGCGCACCACCTGTTACGCGAGAAGCATCCATACCGTCTTCAGAGACGAACGATCAATCAGAATGTCCTTTTCTTCGATCACAAACACGAAGAGATCGTGTAAAGACAGAGGGGAACTGCAGCAATACGAACTAATTCAGTGTATAAATGCAATCACTAACTGATTTCACTGACTGCAAATGTAATCACTGACAGTTCAACTAACTTATATTAGACGCTATTAAGCAACTAATTATTATATCATTTCCAATTGATCGTTGTGCTACGAATAATTAGGGGAAGTTCATTTGCAAACAGGAGTGACGTTAGAGTCCGTACGAGTGGCGTTAGAGACCTCTCCGCTAGTACTGCAGGGCCTCCATGCGCAGGCCACAGTGACACCTAATATGCTAAAGATTGTGCACCGTGATATTCAAATAGGGCCCAAGTATGAACTGTAGCCAACGGAAAACAGTTTGATTAATGAAAATATAAATGCTGTGTGATAACTAGTTTTTTTTCTCACTCTTTTTTACAGGTTTCAAAATTAACAATTTTGGAAATCGAGAGCAAATAAATGAAGCTGAAGTAGTTATGTTGCTAGTATTAATGTCCAGAAGGTGCCTTTTTGTGCAAAATCGATGATAATCTACAACTAGGTAATTCACTTTTCCCCTGAAACGTTTAGTTTTCTAGAAAGAAACCATAATTACGCAATATCCGGCAGGTAGCGCTGAAAACCGTCTCTTGACTTGGTACGCTGCCATTTTACTACAACTAGACAAAATCTTAAGACCACATCTGCAGACGGAGGGGGCTGCAAAGGACTTTAGTGGACCCCCTGTATTAATTTAGTTAACAGTAATTCAAAATAGCAAAACATATATAATGTATTCTATTTGGAAATTTTTTATTTTATTTGTCTTTAAATTATTTCAAAAAAAGAAATATGCTATCGTTCCAATAATAAATAATACAAATGCCTACAATTTTTTTATATATATATATTCTCCTTCAGAGGGTAAAAAATAAGCAGACATGTTATTTCCTTTTTATTCATTTCTTTTTCATTTCAAATCAAAATTCGTGAAGAAAATACATCATGGAAATGGAAATTAGTATAATTCATAATATGGGTATTAAAATATTAAAAAGAGACTAAATTACCGTTATTTTAAAAGTAATTTTGTCGGTATAAAATATTTTTTATGCTCCATCCTACTCCATAGATTTCAGGCAAATACCAAAATGTCAGCACACTTGATGTTGGCAATATTGACATTTGTAAATGAATTGCACAGAAAACGAATCAGACACACAAATGGGGATTTCTTTAACATTGAAAGTCACTTAGACAGTACGTCATCTATCGGGAACTACCCAATATAAGTCAGTGTGACGTCACTGCGACGCAACTGGAAACGAAACCAATACTTATTGTCCTGACATCGATGTAAACAATCGTGTTATCAGTCAGTCATCCTCGGATAGCGCGGTCGACGTTACATTGCATGTGCGTTAATTTAATCGCTTGCGGTTTTTGCGTGTCTATTTGCTTGTTGTTTCAAGAAGAATACGATTTAGAAGCGAATTATCTTTTCAAAGGTATGCACGCGTATAATATAATAAAATCAGTAACATAATTAGATTACATATCTGAGGATCGTGTTAACGAAGTAATAATGGTAAATAAATTGTTTGCCGTTTTAGATAGCTAAGTAAAATTTTAAAACATCATTTTTTCAGCTCCGCCGCCAGCATGGCATCTGGTAAAAAAAAAAGAACTGAAGAAGAAAACCGAGAATTCAATCAAGATTGGACGGAGTCGTTTGCATTCATATGCAGCACAGATGGCCTTCCGAATTGTCTCATTTGACACGAAAAACTCGCACACAATAAGAAGTCAAATTTGGAGAGACACTTCACTACAAAACATACCCAGTTTGCTGGCAAATATCCAACCGGTGACGCACGAAAAAAACTGTTGAAGAGCTCCGTAAAAAACAACAACAGTCAAGTTCCATGCTAAGTAACTAGGCACAATCTTCCAATAATGTAAATTTGGCAAGCTTTGCAGTATCATTAGAAATTGCAAAAAGAGGAAAACCATTCACAGATGGTGAGTGCGTCAAGGATTGTTTTATACTTGCATCTGAAGAACTGTTTCGTGAATTTAAAAACAAAGCAGAAATCATGAAAAAAATCAAAGATTTACCATTATCTGCTAAAACAGTACAAGATAGAACTGCTAAAATGTCTTCAAATGTAACACATATGCAAGTGGAAGACATTCAACTGGCTTCTGCCTTATCACTTGCTATAGATGAGTTTTGAGACATAAAGGACTCGGCACAAGTTACCCTTTTCATCAGGTATATGTCGTCCCAAGGTCCAAAAGAAGAACCGCTAGGATTGCTACCACTCTCAGGGCAAACTCGTGGAGAAGATATAGCAAATGCTGTGTAAAAATGCCTGGAAGACAATGGAATTGATATAAATAAAATCGTTTCTATAGCAACTGATGGAGCTAGAAGTATGACAGGAATACATAGAGGGGTAACATCAATTCTTCAGAAAAAAGCAAACCTCGAAATTCTAACATTTCACTTTATAATTCATCAAGAAGCGCTTTGTGCCCAAACATTTCCGGCCGAAATAGTTGAGGTCATGATCTTGGTAATTAAGATTATTAACAGCATCTTGGCAAAAGCACTCTGCCATCGCCAGTTTAAAGATTTCCTTGAAGAAATAGATATCCAGTTTTCTGTCCTACTTATGCACAATAAAGTGCGATGGCTATCCAGAGGTAACGCATTGCAACGTTTTACTTTGTGCTTGAGTGAAATAAAAACATTCCTCAATGAAAAAAGCATTGGCCGTCCCAAATTGGAAGAAGACAAATGGCTGCAAAAATTCAACTTCATGGTAGATACCACAATGAAACTAAATGAACTAAATCTAAAACTGCAAGGAAAGGGCAACCCAGCCTACGCCTTACTTGAAGAAGTAGTTTGTTTCGAAAAAGAATTACTTGTTTTTGTTGAAGACATGAAGAGCGGTAAATTACTTCATTTTAAAAATCTGAAGCAATATCGCGATGAGACCAATGCAACTATTGACACGAATTACTTCGGAATGGCTTTAAAAAACATGAAGGATGGATTCGCTGAGAGATTCGAGCAATTCAAAACAAACAAAATTACTTTCGCGTTCATAGTAAATACTCTCAACATAAATACAAATGAGATCAACATTGAGCCATTTGGAATTGATGCTGGATCGTTTCAAATGCAATTGCTGGATTTAAAAACCAAAGACTTGTGGAGCGGCAAGTTAGCAGAACTCAAGAGCAAGTTGGAAGAGTTGTAGGTCCAGAAATGCATGCACATCGCGCAGCACAAGTGGGCAGCTCTAAAAGAAATTCCGCGAGTTGAGCCCCTCATATTCGGCGCATGGAATAAAGAAAGCTACAGTGAGGTGAAGAAGTTGGCATATGGAGTGCTGACGATCTTCGGGTCGACATGTTCGTGCGAGCAAGCATTCTCTTGCATGGATATAATAAAAAGTTAAGTTTGAAGTCAACTAACAAATAAAAATCTAGAGTCGAGCTTGAAACTTAAAACAACGAGTTATAAGCCAGATTTAATCAAACTTTCAAAAGGCATTCAAAGTCAATGCTCCCATTGATGTAACTATCTATACTTGTGTTTTTATATGAATGAATATCATTCCGTATTTAAAGCCGTTTATTTTAAATCAAAAATCAAATATATACAAGCAAATACTATAATATTGAAACGAAAATTTTTAGTGGCTCTTTAAAAACTGGGAAATTTTGAAAATTGTAACTTTTGGCTCTTCCTTTTCAATAGGTTGCCAACCCTTGGTCTAGCATAGTAAAAATTTTATTGAGAAATTATAATTTTTGATTAAACAGTATAACCAAATTTTCCCTTTATTGAAATAACATTTGCAAGCTTATCTATAACAAAAACATCAAGAATTAGAAGCGTAAACAACAGCATCACTTAACAAAGGAAGAAATTAAAAAAAAAAAACTCATGCCTCCTCTTTGTGTTCTGGATTAGAAAAAAGAAATATATATTAACTTTAATTAAAACAATGAAAATAAGTTAAAATCAGACAAAAAATATCCATGCAAATTGATGAAATATTGTAACAAATAAGTGTTGACCATCTTAACAATATCATATTCTTTAAAATATATATATAAAAAAAACCCTTTATGTTTATTTAATTTATTAGCCTCATATATCAGTAACTTTTTACAATTTATACATTCAAGAGATAATAAACTTTTTACAGCAAAATAAACTCAAATATAAGATCAAACGTTTTATTTGAATGATATTCAGGGTAGTTAGTGTGTAAAGTTATCCATATTTCATTTGTTGAATAGCACCATGCAATGATTTACCTAATGTAAACAACCACTTGATCAGTTTTGAATTAAGAGTTTATATAACTGCTGAGGATAAGTGGTTAACTAAACGAAACCCCAAAATCTGATTCGAACCTAAAGCCAGTAACCCAATTTTTGCCCAGATCAGTGGAATTATCTCATAAAATGCCATCAAGTCAAGAAGAATTCTTTAAGCAAATGTCAACCATGATGACATCCATGATGTCCTCCTTCTTCAGCCAATTGGCTAACTTCCACCAAAGCCAAATGAGCAAACATATTCAATAGTCAACGCCACAATTGTTTAACTGTTCTCAGCTGGAACGCTGGGGGCATTAAGCCCAAATTTAACCAATTTAAATACTTCGCCCAAGAGTGGAAGCCAGATGTCATTGCAATCCAGGAATCCCACCTAAACCCTGGAGATAAACTTAAATTAGTAAATTACACAACGTATAGAACTGACAGACTGACTCACCGTGGTGGTGGAACTGCTTTATTTATTAGAAATTCAATCGATCACTATCCAACTCCTATTGCCTCTGACTCTTTTGAAAATACCACCATTGCCATAGTCCTTCCGAACTCTCAACAAATTACTGTCTCCAGCATTTATAGGCCTCCTCACGGTATCATTTCTACCGATGAACTCAATAGAATTTTTAATTCAAATAATAAGTGCATTGCAGTTGGTGATTTCAATGCTAAGCACAGCGCCTGGAGTTTAGGAAGACGTAATCAAAATGGAAACATCATCAATGACTACATCTGTAACAATAACCTTATTCTTCTCGCTCCTCCAGAGCCTACCCACTTCCCGCACAATGGCAACAATCCAAGCACACTTGACTTTGGTGTACTCAAGAACTTCTCCTCGGGTGATGCAACTTCCTTAAATGAACTCTGCAGCGATCAGAATCCGGTATCCTTTGAAATCGACATAAATGCAAACATTCCTGCCATCACCAAAACTTTGAAAACAACCAACTGGATGAAATTTTACGATATTACCAAAGAGGCAATTCCAGGCAACCCCAGTATCAATTCAACTAAGGATATCGACGAGGTCATCAACAAAATTACGGCTGTAATTCTTACAGCTATAAACCAATCTTCTAAAGCAAAAATTATCAATGGTCCGCACAGGAAGTTGCCTCCTCGCATTACAAATAAAATCACCCTCAGAAATCAAATAAAAAAGAGATGGCAAATTACCTATGACCCTAGATTTAAAAGGAAATCCACCCAGCTCACCAATGAAATTAAAGCTGACATCAATCAATATGATCAAGACTCGTGGACCGAATGGCTTCTTAGCCTAAATCAGGAAGACCTATCTATCTACAACGCAACTCGGAAATACTCAAGGAAGTTCCACAAAATCCCTCCTATTCTTGATACGGATGGGCTCAAGTACACCCCCCCTCGGAAAAGCGAACGCATTTAAGTATTCGCTTGAAAATTCCTTCCAGACAAACCCTGAGCCTTACGACAATAGACACATCTCCGAAGTTAACAGAGCAGTTCAGCATTTCCTTAATAGCATGAGAAATGACAACAATATCAAACTTTCCTCTCCCCTCGAAATTCAAGCTATAATCAAAAAGATCAATTCAAAAAAGGCTACTGGACCAGATGGCATACCAAATAAAGCACTCAAGATGATTCCTCCAAATCTGCTCACTTGTATCACCAAGGTATTTAACAAATGTCTGCTTCACCACTATTTCCCTCCATCCTGGAAGATTGCACATGTGCTCATGTTCCCAAAGCCTGGACAAAACCATAAGCTACCGGGCAATTATAGACCTATCAGTCTCCTGAGTAATCTAGGAAAGATCTATGAAAAAGTCATTCTAGCCAGACTAAAAGAACACTCTCTGATCTACAAATCATTCCTGATGAGCAATATGGCTTCCGCCCCAACCACGGCTGTGTACATCAGCTTCTTCGTGTTACCAACTTAATCACTCATGGATTCAACAGCAAACTTTATACTGGTGGAGTTTTCCTCGATGTACGCAAGGCATTTGACAGAATGTGGCATAATGGCCTAATTTACAAACTGATTGCAAATAAATTACCTCATTATCTGATTGACATCATAATTCTTTTCCTGCTCAATAGAACATTTAAAGTTAAATTAAATAGTACCCTTTCTGAAACAGGCCATATTAAAGCTGGCACGCCACAAGGAAGTATTCTAAGCCCCCTTCTCTATACTGTTTACACTGCAGATTTTCCTGTGAACAACCACATCACAAACTGCTTCTTCGCTGATGACACGGCAATCCTGGCCCAGGGCAGCACTACTAAATTTGTTATAAGAACTCTTCAACGTGGTCTTATTGAAATCGAAAAATGGTGTACGCTTTGGCGTGTTGCCATTAACACCGACAAAACACACTCTGTAATGTTCCGTAAAGGACATCCTAGGAACAATCTACAATCACTCACATTTGTTGAAGAAGAGTTGTCTTGGGACAAGGAGGTTAATTACCTTGGTTTAATCTTAGACTCCAAACTTACTTTCCACAGCCACATTAAATATAATACTGATAAATTCTGGGCGAAGGTTCACGTGATCATACCTTTAATCAGGGCCGGCCTTAAGCCGATTGGACCGATTGCTCCAAATAGGGCCCCGCGCTAGCGTGCTACAAAGAATGCATTCGAATTTATTCAAACTAAAATCAATTAATTATTGTTTTTAACAAATTATTTAAAAAACATGTTTCTGTTGCATTACAAAAACATGATTTGTTTTAATAGATCTAAGAAAGTTTTTCAAATATAAATTACTAGCAGATGTTGACGATAAAATAAAATAAAATTTTTCAAATGTTCAGATGCGAAATAAGAGTATATACCTCCGTTGTCGTGGACATAAAATAATTGATGGAAATTCAGTTTGAGTTGAATTTCCAAGAATTTTTTTTTCTGAGCATCGAGAAGACTATTATCATTTTGACTTTCTGAAATAAAACGATTTAACTCTTTTCTACGCAATCATTAAAACAATGACGAAAATCTTGATTTAAATCTGATAATTATTTATTTTTAGAAAACATGCATTTGATACCATTGTATATTTCTTTCTACTGTACCAGTAAGTTTTTTAGGATGAATATTTTATAGAAATTACGAGTAGTTTGCTTTCTGAAGAAAAACTAATTTTAGTAGAATAAATTAACCTTAAACTGAAATAAATAATGTTTTTAATTATGTTTATTAAAACTTTGCAAGTGAAAGCTTAATTAGCTGATATAAAATTTGTAGTCTTGAATTATTTGCCATATACGGCAATTATAAATATAGCTAGAGATAATTGGAAGGAATTAGCAAGGAAAAAAAAAGGAAAAGTTGTTTCTGAAACCTTCCTCTTGGTAATTTTTTCTAATAACCTTTTTGTAATTTTACGTCCTGTTGCTTTATAATTAAAAAAAATGTCCGATCCTATAAATAAAGAATATTGAGATTGATTAATAGAAAAAGTTTTGTAAATTATTAACCACTTTGTCTGAAATCAATTGTAAATTATAATTTTGCATTTTTTATAATCAAACTACTGAAACCATTATTCTTGAATGATTCGTTATCTCAGTTTCGTATAATGTTTTTTTTTTTTTAGTTTATGATAATATTTGTTGCCCCAAAACTCCTTATAAACAAGGCCGGGCTATCAAATAGGCAATGTAGGCAACTGCCTATGACCCTGTAACATTTGGGGCCCCGAGATTTTTTCAGGCATTTTTTGGTAATATAATTTTGTCCTTTCATTTGATTTACAATTGCATTGTACTCGAACATATTTTAATTAAAATCAAGTATCGTTTAAATTTCATACTACTATTCTTAGGATTTTTTTTTGTGTGTGTGTTTTGAAATCTATTTGCCGAACAGTGTAGTCCAAATTTTTTTACAATGCTGATTCACAAGTCAACAACGCTCTAACTTTCCCTGCTATAAATAGAAGATAAAAAGGAGTGCCCTTGACTCTACAGCAGATGGGTGGTCTAGAAGTCTGCGTATTTCGTTTCCTGTAAGTAAGAATTAGACAATATACTACCCTGGGGCCCCTGGAAAGTGAGCAATTCTTAAACAAAATAGCTAGTATTACAAACTGATGCTGCTGACATTTTATTGCCCTCGTAGGCATGTGCGAAGAATCTCTCTTTTCAAGAAGTATGTGGTTCTTGTTAGAGAGGGCACAATGACATATTTTTTCTTCTTTTTTTTCAGCTAATTTTACTACTGTCTTCTTCGAACCCCTAAAGCCGTGACAAGGGTGGTAAAGAGATCATGTAATTTAGGGCTAAAGGCACGAAGGGGTGTTATGTGTTTCGGGGGGAGGGGGAGGAATGAGCCTATCGCCCTTTTTAGACAGCTCCTATTATCTGGTGCTTCTTTAGTGGCAAATGAATGAGACTCGGAAAGGACAGGACGCAGAAAGGGCATATCTCATTCTCTTACATTTTCGTACTTTTAAGAAGGTGAGCTCAAATTATTATTTCTTTATTTTTACATTGCTTTTGTTGTATTAAATACTAGCTGTATTCGGCGATCGAATGATTCTCCCATTTAATTAACTGTATATTAATTATGCCAACTTACTTTAAATACGTCAAATTATTTAATTTTTGGTAAGCTGAAAGCATTAATTGTTTCAAAAGAATGAATTAGCAATACAAGGAAAAGAAAAAACAGTGAACAGGAAATGTATCAGTACCTGAAACTAAATTTTGTGGCAATGTGTTTTTCATCTTATCAAATGAATGTTTAGTTCTTTACATTCAATTGTTAAAAATGAATTAGGCTTTTTAAAATCGAAAAATTGAATGAAGATTAATTTTCGTTTTTATCATGAAAGAGACGGTTTGTTCAGATTGAAATTACAATTATCACGCGTTATTTATCTAATTATAACGTGATTGTTTAACTAATTACAAGAAATAAGCAAATGTCATACATTTCCAGAGAGGATTATCCTGCTTTTAGTTTTAAAAAATAGGTTTAAGTTCATAGCTAAGATTTAAATTTATCAAAATAATGAAGTAAATCTACCCAAAAAGTAAATATAAATGAAGTATTAAAAAAAACTAGCAGAGCAAGGAAAATTAACTGTATTTTATTATAATAAAAGAAGGTTTTGCATTACTATAATCAAAACAAAATAAATTTTATATCACATTTTTCAACGTAAGAGAAACATTAGGTTTAAAGATTTGATGAATCAATGAAATTGATTCCACTTTCATTACATCATTGCTAACTATTAATGAAAATTAATAGTTAACAATGCTGTAATGAAAGTGCAATAGTTAGCTATACTTTTTTAATATGATTAAAAATTTAAGGTGAAAAATTGTACGACAACTACAATTCTATAAACTGGTTCATTAGATTTGAAAGATATTTTTTAGAAATACAAGAAAGTGTATAAAAGTTTTGTGTGTCATAATATTTTTTGCATTTATCACTGAAACATACCATATTCTTGCTTAATTTTTAATTAATTAAAATTTTAAAAAGCTCTCTGAGGCGCACATTCCCATCCTTTACGGTATATTTTTACCAAATTTGGTAAGTCTAGGATCAGCGGTCTGTCTTGCGGAACGCAAAAAGGCAAGCACATACTCATACATGCGCTTTTATTGACTGAACGAAGAGAAGTTTCTGTTTTTACTTCACCTTTCAACATTTCGTTTTTCTGTAAATTAGTTTGTTATCCAGTCACTACCAGCGCGTTGTTCGATTTTCTTCGAAGTTGGCATGAAGGCTCCTTGAAATGATAAAAAATTACATATATAGAAAGTTTTTTATTTTATTTCAACCAATTTTTT